>PNEQ01000396.1:4550-64827 GCA_003012365.1 Medauroidea extradentata
AACAAGAACACATTCTGCCGCCACTGCTTGATGTTGACTTATTTCATAACAAATTGGTGATTTTGTAGATGCAAAGATTTGAAAACTATGAAGTTTAGTGTTACTAAAAAAATTAGGTACAAATTATTATATATATGTGACAAAAGAGCTTCTCCATAAAAATTATGCTGCTTTAAAAAAATAATCACTATAAAACTACTGAATAAGAGCGAGTACCAGAATAATGAATAACAAATAACATTTAAATTCTTAAAAAAAAATAAAAAGCACTTAAAATATTGTACAAAACATTAACAAATGATTTTTACTGACAAAATAAAACTACATGTAAAAACTAACATTCACTTACAATTATGACGTGTAGCCTTAAATAAAATGGCAAACGAGAAAATTACAAGGAACACAGGAAAACTGGCTCTTGTTCATTAACTAACACAATTAGGCCCGTTCTACAATGACATGGAAGCGTAAGGAAGTGGATGCCTAACACGCAAACAGAACCAGCACATGTAGTAAAACAAAAGTTCTATTCTGCAGTGCATGAAAATGCATGTGTAAACTAAACGGATTTGCAACCTACGAAACTATAAAGAATTTTTCATCTAACATTCCTACATTAGATAAAAATTAATTTAACATTTATATGTAGTTCTGAATATTATATAAATGGACGGTGTTATGCATCAACCAGCTATGAGCCATTTATTAGTTGTAAATAAAAACGTTTTTAAAGGTTCTCAACTTCGAACAATTCTTACGAGAAGTAGGGATATTTTAGTCTTATAATGGAAATATTCGGAACACGTTATACAACCAAAATAATTTTAAGACGGTTTTAAAACTGAAAACGTTTTCACCTGTATTACTTAACACTATCGATTGGCGCATAGCTGGTTTATGCATAACGCCGTCCAAATGGTAAAGAAAAACAATGTGTACATTGTTTTTCTTTACCATTTCTATAGAAATAGAAGTTAACAGATTCACAATTTTAACTGTGTACTAATATTCATTTAATATTTTATAAATTAATTTTTTTTTCGTACATTTAATATTTCAAACAGCACTTCGCTCAAATTTGATAATTGTAAATGCAGTGCATGAAGGTGAATTTGCTGGTTAACCTTGAAAACACTGTGTTGTATATGAAATGTTAAACATAAAATTGGCAGTGAAAGACAAAATGCTTGATTGCTATCGGCTACACGCAAGCAAGGATACATTAGTTCAAGTTGACCAACTCCTTTACGTTTCCGCATGCATATACGTGTCCGCTTGCGTCCCAATGTAGAACATACTCAGAGTGTCTTGCATTTGCGTGATACGTTAGCACTCGAGTGTCACTATAGAATGGGCCTTACTACTAATCAACAGATTATTTTAAGTGTAACCCATCATTGCCAGCCATAACTTATTGTTAAATAAAGTCAGTTAAGAGCCAAGCATATCTGGAGCTACTTCACACGCTGGAGGTATGGAAGTGACGGAGTAGAAAGAAGTATGCTGACGAGTGCCTAGTGAGCCGTCACTTCTAAGCACACATGATCTTTGCAAGAGTTGTGCAGTGGAAGTGCATCGAACCCGGGACCCTGGGCCTAACATCCAGAAATTCTAAACACTGAGCCAAGTGGTCAGACTATTGTGATAGTGTCAAAGTGAAATGTGGTTGTGTGTACCGTCAAACACAAAATTTGTGATTTTGATGTGATTTCAGGTGAAGTACGTGACAAAATGTATTATTTTATTTGAAACTTGTATCACAAAGTAACAAAGAGCGTATGGGTTTTATTTCACTTTTCGATTACAATACAGTAGGCCTACATTGGTATTGAATAGTAAAGTAAAACCCATTCACTCTTTATCACTTTGTGATACCAACAGGAAATTTCAGTTTTTCGGTGTCCCCACCCGAAATCCTCCATATTCCTGTGAACCACCGGAAGTGTTTTGAAATATAGGGGAATACATAGTTAATGTGTAAAACAAATACAGGGTGGCGAGTCCTGTTGCTGCCTGCCTGCAGCGTCTAGCTACACCCTCAGATGTCACATTGCAGTAACTAGGGGCTCAGGAAAGGAAGGTTTTAGAGGTGTAGAGCGATAAGTCTTCAGAGTTTTAATGGCGCTACTAGGCTACTTCACTGATAGTCTATAAATGACATTTAATAAAATTACTTGCAAAGAGTAAAGAGAGGAAATCACCAAGTAGGTACAGTACTTACTTCATTAACAGTTTTCTCGAGTTCAAGAGCTGCCATCATGGCATCCTGTGCTGTGCCCCACTCGTCCCTGTCCGGCGCCTTTATGTCCTTCAGCAGTATACGGCCACCTCGTTTGTTCATGTACTTCATGAACTTGGTTGCGTGTTCTCGCTCTTCTAGTGACTGCTTCTCAAAGTACTTGCACAAGCCACGGAGGGCCACATCATCTCGGTCAAAATAGTAGGACTGCAAAAAAAAACTCCAAACAAAACCTGTAAAACATAGTCATCAACATCCTGTAGAATGGTCTTGAATTCTTCATGCAGAAAGGGAATTGAGAAAACATATAGTGCATGGGTTTAATGCAATGACAACTCCAAACACACTCTGTTGTGTGTAATATTGGAGGCTGAAATAAAAAAAAAGGGGTACCCGTAAACTGGAATAGGATAGTAAAATAAAACACATCCAGTTATTTTTACTTTAAGATATCCCATTTAAAAGTTACTATATCTTTTTAACTGTCCCTGAATGAAAAACCAAAAATTCCCAATTAAGGATCTCTTCTACTAAGCGCTCAAAATGTGTTGCAGCATATTCATAAATATGTTTTTTAACAGAACTACTGCTATTCCACATGTGCCCATTGTGGTAATGTACAAAAAGAAAATGCATTTTAAATAATGGCAGAAGGGTGGTTTCAAAGCAACATGTGGTTTATGAAAATTATTTCGGTGCCACTCAAAATGGCTAAAAACCACATTTTCAATCTGGGTGAAATTATTCTAGACGAATGCAATGGACTTTGCTTAAAACTTTTCACCAATAAATATATGGTGTCACAACTGAAAGTGTTAGATTAGTGATCTACAATACCACTGTATGCCATTCCTGTTTCTTGTGGTAGAAGCTACATAGCACCAGATGTGCCGTCAACATCGCCCTCGGCACAATGCCACACTCACACGAACACACGACCAGTAGGCAGGCACTCTTACGGGAAAATTAAGGTGGTGTATTGAAATTATAAATCACTGACATCATTGTGCCACAAATGCTTTGTTTATATTGGTGGTATCAGGAAGTAAAACAATCCAAATAAGTCTCTTATTTTACATTCTGCTTGATCCCCAATGAGTCAATATGGAATACGTTTTGAAATTACAGTTAAAATAGGCTATTCAAATTAACACAAAAATACTATTGCACACTCCTCTCAAACAGGGAAGTAATAAAAAAGATTAATCTTTAGTTAACAATTTACTTTTGGGCCACCTGTGATGCTCAAGGGACTGGGGTGGAACTCACTGAAGGAAAGAAGAGTGAAAAGCCTGGTGAGGTGGTTAATGGGGGAGAGAGGTTTGTTATTGTTTATTGTTATAAGTTACAATAGGTACATAAATTGGTTGGGGTAAGTTAGCCTGTTTACTAATTGCAGAATATATATAGAGAGAGGGAAGAACAGCGAGAGGATTTAGATGATGAGCAGAACAGAGTGGGGTAGGCAGTCTGTGCTTAGGAGGTTGCCGAGGGATTGGAATTTGCTTTCGGAATTGGTTATGTTGAGGAAAGAAAATTTAGGGGCGGGGGGGTAAATATTAAGAACTACTACTCATAGTGTAGCGGCTAAACTATAGGTTTTACAGGTAAAGTTTATAAATAGAAATTTTTTTCTACAGACTTCAAACCACCTGGTAAATATTGTGTACAAATAAATACCTCAAATCATAAATAAAAAAAAACCTTATCCAGTAAAATAACGATTCATATTTAAACACGTAGCCATACTTTACATACCATTGACAGGTAAACGTAACTCGCGTACAGTTCCATATTTATTTGGGAGTTTATTGCATCTTCACATTCCTGATGAAAGTTTTGCCGAATTTGACTTTCAGCCATTCTAATTAGAATTTACACAATTCAGCAAAAACTCAAATTATTTTACAGTGTTGACACACAAGAAGTATTAGTGTTAACAAATAATTAATTTTGACTTCTTTACATTACTATTTCTTTAAATATCTTAAATAAACATTGCTAGCCTGCAGTCTGCAGAAGTTGAAAGCCGCCCGGGAAAAAATCGATTGAATCATGGCCATTATTGGTTACTAACTCAGCCATGAAACTATTATCTTTAAGCAAATATTTAAAGTTCATGTAGCACAAATACGTTCAAAAATTTAAGCAATTCTAAATAGATTCTGATTTATTGTAATCATTATAAAGTACAACGAGATTGCTGACTCTTCAAAGGTTGCTCAACATGAGTAGGTGCTCTGCTCAACTGTTTTCATATTTTCAAACATGGCGCATTGTATTTTTTTGATTGTTTTGAGCAAATGAGTGGTGACAAGCAAGTTGCATAATAAGAGACCGATTGTTCAACCTTGAACCTTTTTATGTGCTCTTTGCCTTGAACTGACACTTGTCAAGAGAAACAAAGTGAAATATTTGCGTGCCATTGTAGGATGACACTATACTGACATTCAGTAAACTGGTTAGGGCCTACAAGGTGTTCTTTCAGCTGTCATAAATACCTATAAACTACTAAAATTTTCAAACATTCTCTTCGTTGCAGTACTAGTGTATCTTAACCATGTCTGAAGAATGCCCACGAGTCCTTTCAATTCAGTCTCATGTTGTTTCAGGTTATGTTGGAAACAAGAGTGCTGTTTTTCCGTTACAGGTAGGCGTGCAAACATGTAAACTAGTCACGTAACTATATTGTTTTAATAACCATACTGTCGATGTGTATTCAGCAGAATGTAATAAATAATCAGATTGGCGGAAGGGGTAATAAAAATATAATAAGCCAAACACATTGGCTAAAGGAGAAGGGCTCTAGGAATCCAAAAGAAAGCTATTTAAATTCTTTCAAATGCTGATTGGAGAGCAAGATGCAGGCCCCTGTTTATAAAAGAAAATATTATTACAATAATTAATTTGTATATTTAAGTTTCTGTGCTCCATGTTAAGATTAATTTAGACAAATATTCTTTAAATAGCAATGATCACTTATGATACAAGGCAGTGCCATATGTTAAGCAAAGATCATGTAAGATTACACACAGCGCAAAGGAATTATGAACACACGTCAGTTCTCCTTTTTAATAAGTTGGATCATGAGGCATTCACTAAAAACTTGCAACAATTTAAATAGTCTGCAATGTTTGATTGGTTGGTTGTAAATCCATTTTATTGCTTGGATGAGTATCTGCCTATTTTTGATGTAAATTGTACATTTTAATTTTTTATATTTATGTACTGTAAGGTTTGCTTTGTTTCACGTTTGTATTTGTGTTGTGTTCTGACGTCAATTGCCTTCGGACTTAAAGACAAAGAAACTGAGTGATTGGTTGAATGCTGGGAAGGGTATTGGCGTAATGAAGTGAAGTAACTTTAAAGGCACGTGAAGTTGCGGGCGCTGGAAAAAGTATGAGATGAGTAAAGGTTATATGAACGCAAGTGCAGGCTGGTTAGGACGAAGGGAACTTTTGGCCATCAGTAATGTTGACTGTTAACGGAGGCAGAGTATGTGGGAACAGTGAATAACATTGAGAAGATTCAGAGGGTTAGCAGTACAATGTAACAGCCTTGGCAGTCTATGCATAGGAGGTTTGTAAGGAGGTGGAATTCACTTTTGGAGTAGTTGTTGAATGTTTTTGGAAACTTTATTTGGGGTGAATATCAAGAATCACTACTCATGCTAAAACTAACAAAAACAGCAGAAATGTACTATTTACGATTAATTTCAGTGAATGACAGAAATTAATAGTCACAATTAATAATTAAGCCTACGTTCTACCACCTCCGTGGAGAGGGCTATGAAAATCAGGGAAATTGTGGAGTAAAAGTATGTATGTAAATTAATAATTAATTGCAGAAATTTGTGTTTGTAATAATATGTGTAATGGGTCCAGTGTCAGAAAAGGCATCCGTGCCTTACCTGCGCCGTAAAGACTATATAAATAAATAAATTTACAATTAATTTTGAGTAAATATAACAAGGAAAAAAAATTTACAAAAATTGTTCCATTTTCAAACAAGTCTACTCTGAAAAAAAGCACTAAAAAGTACAAAGTAATTACGTTATATTTAGACTGCTTATGTACAATCAATTTTTTTATGACAGAAATATACAATTCTTGTTATTTTTGGAGTCAGTGCCAGCCAAGGTTAACAAACACTTAACGAAGTAGCGAAGATATACATCTAATTTAATGATATTTAACGTTGACTGTAACAAAACATTTCTTAATCGACACAAAGCAGCAGTGCAACGTTGAAAAGCACAGGGTGTAGTGGCAGGCGTATACTGCGGGGCTGGGAGGAGAACACCTGGTTTAATTAGGTAATGCTAAATCAACGTAAGTTAAAAATATTTTGTCAATGTCAGGAAATTTCTGAAAAGCTACATTTGTTACCATAATGTGTGTCATGAAGCGCACCTTAAATTATAATGGTGATAAAATGTCCTTTGTATGTAACATAAGGCCCATCAAGTTGCCTATCCTCTTAACTTTTTCAGTCCCTTATACAATCTTGAGACAAAGATATTTACTGGGTAACCATATTTATGACGAGAATTCATGTTGTGTTACTAAAAATGGTGCAGTGACTGTCTTTCAAAAGTTTCATAGCTCTCTATATAAAGAAAGGTCTATGGTGGTGTTACAAAAGAACTTTCATTAAAATGACAGACATTTTTAAGTGGCGTTCTACAACAATCCTCCTTGAAGAACAAATCTATTTTTTTTTTTTTTTTGTTTTTGGCAAATTAAAAAAAACTGCTTGAAAGGATACACAAATACCTAATTTTATTTCACATACTTTTTTTTTTTAAATATGGCTCTGTGTAAATTGATATTTTCTTTTGATGCAAACAACAAATCCAACATAACCCACGTGATGATATGTCGTGGCCATCCATACACTAATACAATATTGTGCCACTATCTCTTGTAAGTACAGTACACTGACTTTGTGCTAGAGACGAGTTATGTTATAAATGTTAATCAAATTCCAAAAAGGAACAAATGGGATTTATGTTGTAAACTAAAGTTAGTAATTAGTGATTCAAAACATGCTGTGAAAACAGATTACATATAATTTAGTAATATGTGTGTGAAGGTTTACAGTCTACAGTGTTGCCAAGAATATGAAGATTCTTGTCAAGAGATGTTAGTGCATACAATATTAAGACAGTAATGAGTGACTATCTTAAGAGCTGTTACTGTCGTAAGACAGTCACAGGTGAGGATCTGTTACAGAGATGAAGTTAGAGAATAGACCCACAGGGACAGAACAAAATATGTCCTTTACAGTAATTTAACAAGAGAAAGACGTTACGTTTATTCTACAAAAACTCTATTGGTTTGTATAAACAGTAATTTACGATACTGTTTTCATGTTTTCCATGGCTATAGTCGGGTCACGTGCCTGTTTGCATTGTTCACTTAATACACATTATGTTTATATATTTTATATGCCTTATAGGTACCTTCATATAGCCTATATAGCCTAGTTTAAAAAATTAGTTAATATTTTTAAGTTCAACTAAAAGTTTTCTGGGCTCCTACGAATTACAAAGGCAGGAACCCTATCGCCTCCAATGCCCTGATGGCCTCCCTACACTGGCAGAAAAGAATTAATTAAGACTTAACTTACATGAATTTTATATTTTAATATAAGTCCAAAAAATATCTTAAAGAAGGTTAAGGTCCTGGGTGCTGCCGGTGCAGGTAATTGCTACTCTAGAAGTTTGGACTTATAGGGTGGCACCTAAAATTGGGTTGACGATGATTAATTTACGTATAATTGTCTTTTTGTGATGCTATAGAAAGATTCTTTGTTCCAGGTTCTGGGGTTCGAAGTGGATGCCATCAATTCAGTCCAGTTCAGTAACCACACGGGCTACCCTACTTGGCATGGACAGGTGCTTAATGAAACGGAACTAGGTACAATCACGCAGGATTATTTCTCTGAAAAGGGCATGTATTCGTGCAATTTTTCTTGAGCAGCATTTACGTAATACAAAATTTAATTTGGCACAAAACCAATTCTTGAAATGTTGCAAAATAATTTTAATGCAAGTTACTGAAATTCAGTTCGTTGTGATCTTTCTGTGATTTTTTTTCTTAAGGCCATGCACTCTTGTTTCTACTTTTTTAGCACATTAGTACACACACACACACGCACACACACACACACACATATATATACATATATATACACACATACATATATATACATAAAATTAAATGCATTGCACAATTTGTTACTAATGCAATATTTTTCCACTGTACAGATGACCTCTTGAAAGGCTTGCAGGAGAATAAACTTGATAACTACACTCATCTCTTGACAGGCTACATCAATTCCCCATCATTCCTGAAGCGTATTGCTGCGCTTGTCCAGCATTTACGGAGAATCAATCCAAAATTAATATACGGTAAGAAACTTCTCAGTTTCTTTTTTAGTTTGTGTGTGAAATGTAAGATTTTTATTAACAAAGTGTATTTGTTGTTATATATCCACATTGATATTTACCTATCTAGTATATTTTCAATAAAATGTAGCAATCATATTAGTAAAACAAATTTACAAGTTGTATTTGGGTTTATTTTATCATCACTTGTACTGGGCGTCATTTGTTTTCAATTGGTTAAGAAATTCAGCTTACTCGACTAGCCTACAAACAATTATTTTCAAAGTAAAAAATTTGCAGATACACACAAAGTTATACAATAATACATTTATAGGCCTAGCTGCAAGGTAAACGGATACAGGAATAAACATAACAAATATTGGACTGAGTAATGTTTGGGGGGGGAGGGAGTGATTTTTGTGGCGCAGTTTGGACAAAGAACAGCAGGAATAAAGGGTTTCATCTGTAACTAGAAGTATGACAATATACATTTTGAAACCTAGACAATAACATAAAGTTATTGTGAAACTCTGGAAATATGCCAAAAAATTAATTTAATTGTTTAAATACGTATGTGCAGTACAGTAGTTATCGGCCAAGATAAATACGTTAATAATCTACATAATCCTGCAGAGTGATTAAAAATTAGTGCCATATTAAATGAACATGATTAACGTACATAAAAGCATAATACATAGTAAGATATGTCATAAATAATTACAGCTGAATTTACAACACCAACATTAATTGTCTAATGTGGGGACGTTTCAGGTATGTTTTTACAAGTTTTTTCTTATGTTTGCAATTTAGTGAGTTCCAGGTCCTAGATCAAGGTAAAGAAAGTAACAAATCTACTTTGTGCTGTTTGTTTATAGGTTAGATACTGAATGATTAACATGTGTGTGTTGCAGTTTGTGATCCTGTGATGGGGGATAATGGTCAGATGTATGTGTCGGAGGATCTTTTGCCCATATACAGGGACACCATCGTTCCACTCGCAGACATTATCACGCCTAACCAGTTTGAAGTGGAGTGAGTATTAAGAAAGAATTAACTACCTCACTTTTATCACCAGTTCATTATGTAGTTCTTCGGTTTGTCATTGACATTTATGTGATTATTTATTTAATTATATAAATTTTCTATTTATTTATGTGCTTGGTTTTATTTGTTTAATAAGGCTCTCACGTGCTATCAGTCGGCACACCATGATAGAGGTACATAAAGGAAAGGGAGAGAAGTCATAGAGGGGCATGTATTAAAAATGTGTGATACTTAAACACTAAAAACACTAATTGAACTCGTTACGTTTCTGAAAGTCAGTACTGAATAAGTACTAAACAACAATCCTAGATAGTGATGTTAGCCAACTTTATGAGCGTACATTTACCCAGAATGATGCATTTATTAAGTGTATTCTCTTATGCCACAATTAAATCTACGAGATCTTGGCATCACTAATCGTTCTTCAGAAATATGTTACTCAAGAAATATTTTAGCTCAGAAAGTTGATAAAACCTATTGTTTGATGTTTTTTTGTGTGTCAAATTGGCTTCAAGAAAACAAAATTTTAAACAGATACATTTAGCTCTGAATTATGTATCATACCTTTGAAGGAGCCATCCCAAGATTTGCCTGCAATGATTGTGGAATACATTATTGAAATCTTAATCCATAGTGGTCGAGACTCGTGAGTCAAACCTAGGTCCTCAAGAATGTGATGCAAGAATCTACCACTTCTTCACGTTGCTTGGTAAAACTGAGTGCACTAGATTAGTGCATAATTAATTAAATATACAAGATTAGGGAATGTGAAACAACTTACTTTGTGAATTCAGGTAATTTATTGGTACTTAGTACACACTAAGTTAAAGTCCTTACATTTGGAAATATCTTGACATTTTCAATGTAACCTTGAGTTACATGACCATGTTCAAATAATTATTGCATGTATTTGATTGAAGTCCTAACAAATAATGTGCCATCATTAAAAAATGTAGATTAGTGATATTTTACATAGTTTTTCAAATATTAGAAAGCTTAGTTGTTTATTGAATTGGAAAACATATCTGTAAAGTAATTTATTGTGCTAAGATACAATTAACTGCTGCATATTCTTATTGATTATAATGTTGGTTATTCACTCAAGTGGTTGTGTGACAGTTATGTATAGTAGGTTAACTACAAATTTTTTCTATTTCTAAATTGGCCAGAATAACAATGATAAATGCTCATTACTTATGCTACATATGTATAAGTAGTGTGCAGAAAGATAGTTCACCATTGAGGCAACATGTTGTGAAAGTTGTGCAGTGTGTTTTCAACAGAAAAGGAGCAATGGTGGTGTAGTGGTCTGACCATTCTCCCCCACCACTTTGATCAGGGTTTGATTCCTGGTTGAGTCAGTTTTAAATTTTCACATGTGGTGGATGTGGATGGCATTGCTGTTGGCTAACTGGTTTTCTTGGCGAACCATAGTTTCTCCCGCCATTGTTTCCTGTCGCTGCACCATTGTCACTCTTCGGGAAGGAGCTGACACTCATAGGTTCCCACTTTCGAAGTTTGCTTCTCAAGGTGTGATGATCTGTCCTTGGATTCACCCCCTCACTCTATACTTATTTATTCACCTGAGCAGGAGGAAAGTTGTGGACATATTTGCAGGTTGCTGACAGGACGCAAGGTGAAAAGCGTATCAGAGGCATGGGAGGCGGTACGGATGTTCCACGAGAAGGGTGTCAACACTGTTGTACTGACCTCCACCGACCTGGGGACCGACCATCACCTTCTGGCGCTTGCCAGCTCATCGCTCGGTTAGTGTTCATGGAAGTATGTTTTTCCACTGTACATTTTGCATGCTATCAAAAGGAGTGTGCATTCTAGTTTCTCTTTAGGTGTAGTTTTGTTATTGAGATATTTTTTGAGGGGGGTGGGGGGCATCCGTGATTTTTGTTCAGGGGGTGTTAGACTGGGTGGGGGCTGGGTTTTGTGGGATTTGTGTTTGGTGAGAAAGGGAGGGGGGCTCTAAACCTGCGAATGTTATAAAGTAACAGTGATCCTCTTTCTCGAAAATTATGATTTTAATATGGAAAATAGTGTTATTTGAAGTAATTTCCATAAGAATAACGATCGGGTTGGGGGCGGGGTCTGCCCCCCCCCCCCCCGGATCACCTTTTTCAAAGTGTTATTTAATGATTAGGCAATTACAGTACAGGTATATAGTTGTAAATACTAACATTCAAATATACGCAACTAGTGGAGGTAAAGTGGTAGTATTAACTTACAGATAAATAATTATAATTAAAAAATTTTTCACATATTTTTGAGGAGAGTAGGAGTAGGGGATTTCAACCCTAATTTCACTAGTATTTTCATTCATATAAAATATATTAGAACTGTTTATAACAATCAATCTTTTTTATAAATCTTAGCGTGCACAATTGTGTTACAACAGTAATATTTAGAACTGTCAGTCACCTGCATATTATATTACCTTTTCATAGTTCCCAAACAGTTGTTATCAATTGGTAGAGCAATGATTTTAAGGTGAAAAGATTTTTTCAACATTTGGTTTCACTGCATTATGTGTACATCTGTAGCTCAGCTGCATCGTCTGTGATTGGATGATTTTACTCTCACTTGCCTTGGCAAACTGCACACGTATGGAGTCACAATAATCTTATTCTGATTGGTGCAGTCAAATGGGAAACGTGTCTGAACAAAGACACGCTGCCAATAACCACGAAGCAGAGCTGCCAATGTGCACATAAGGCACTGAAACAAAGTGGGGCAAAAACTTTTTCGCGTCAAAATCTTGACCCTATCAGTAGGAAATCACTGTATTTGAAAATTTTTATTTATATAATGTAAAAATTTCTTAGTTTCCTTCAGAAGTGTATTAACAGGGTTCTGCTGAACTCTTGGTATTAATAACCAGCCACAGAATTTTAGCAGGTAAGAGATAAGAAATTAAGTAAGAACTGCACTTTTTACTAAATTTGTTAATCGTAATGTATTATTAAAATTGGAGGACATGAAAGAAATCACTTACATTTAGAATTTGGTTTTTTGATGGCTCACTGAAATCACTCCAGGCAAATACTTGGTTTAGTAACAAAACCATGGCAAATTCACCTCATAGTTTACTTCATTATGTCATGTTGTATGTCACATATTTAATAAGTAATAGCTGTTAACGAGATGTAAAGCTCACTTTCCTTATCTTGTTTACTATTGATAGGATTTTTATAATTTTATGATAATTAAATGTTTGTGTTCCTTGTATACAAATACAGGTAATAATCCTGTTTTTAATAGTAGCTGTCCTAATAACATGGAATGTTATAGTTTTTATTTTCCAAGAGTGTTTTTAATAGCTGATACATTTTATAGTAGTAAAACACACAGCAGTATGGTCAGTAATGTTTGGCACTTGTCTACGGTACTAGTTTTGTGACATTTCACATACTGTACTGATTTATTATTTACATTGGCTTTTGCATGTCCTGATTCTATATGTGCATTTACGTGAAAAAATTTCCTTGCATATTTTCAAATAATTGTTTGTTTAATCTGGGTGCAACCTAATTGTATGCTTGGAAACAAATTACATGTATGTATGTGTAAAGCCTACCATGATGTATTACAAAATGTATTTCAATTTGATGTTTAATCCCTTCATTACTTGCATGCATGGTACTTCATTTCCAATTTGGACAGTCCTGATGAAATCATTTCTGGTGGTAGATGAGTACAAATACTCGTACTGTACATTTGTGTCAGGAGATTTTGGGCACAGCTTGTGCATACATTAGTGTGGCATGAAATTGAAAATTCCTTTTTTTTTTCTTTCCTTTTTTTTTTATGTAAAATATTATAGATAGAGTTGTAACATTTTAACCAAAAGAATGTAAGGCAACAAAATGGAATTTATAGGTGGTTTAGATTTATATTTAAGCCTTTGCTGTATCTCTATATTTAGTACAATGATAATGATTTGTTATTAATGTTTTGTGATTTGTTTAGTTGTTGAATCATTTAAGAGCAATGGTTGTCTTTGCAGGGGACAATAAAACAAAGATGAGTATAAAAATACCAAAATTCTCTACAATATTCACTGGGACTGGAGATTTGTTTGCTGCACTTCTGTTGGCGTGGATGTACCGTTTGAAGGGTGACTTGAAGTCGTCTGTGGAGAACATCATCTACACAATGCAAGCTGTTCTCACAAGGACAACAAAACATTTTGAAGGTGCAGTAGTTATGCATGTCAACAGCGTGTTTGCCTGAAGCCGAGAAGTTTGTGAATTGGAGTGTATTTTATATACTGGTCTTAATACTTTAGAATGCCTAATTACTTCATTGTCTGTGGGGTCAGTAAACTAGAACAGAACTGTGGTTTTGTGCAATTAAATAATGGGTAAGTAACATGGTTGAGTGATTTGCCTAAGCACGAAAATATTTATTCGTTAAGATGTCTAGACATTAAGACCTTGTTACGGAGTTTTGCAGTGACTTCGAAAATATTTTTTTATTGCTACCTAATACTCATATCAAAATTTCGCTGCACAGTTTTAACACTGAACGGTTTTTTAGATTTAATTACACAAAATACCACGTTTTTTTCGTCGTGAAAATAAGCAAAAATGGAGGAAATTATTTTTTGCTGGCGAATGGTACATTATTTAAAAAAACTCGTCCACACTATTGTGCATCGTGTGATTGCACATTGACTCAAATTTCTTCAAAACTTTTGGTTAAAAAATATTTGAGTTATTGGCACCAGTCTGAAAAAAACTCGGGAATAAGCCCTTAAATATTATTTAAAACCTCAGCTCTCCATTTATACTGTAGCATTTTACATATTAACACATCAGTGGTCACTAGAAGAGTCACATAATCGGTAGTATGTGAAGGATTTCCTCGTTCTAAGATTTACTTAGAAGTACGCACTGTATTACAAACAAATAATTTATAGTCCACTTCTTGTAAGAATTCTACTTTTTGACAATGTGTCCATATTTATTTTACAGTTGTTGGCATGTAATAAGTTTGTTTTCTTCTCCTACAAGTTATTTTTGCACAAACACACTCAGTGAGCTCACAAACTGTAGTAGTTGAAAATGTAAAGTATTTTTCTTTAAAAATTTGTTCAAATGATAGTCATCTTCAGAAATGTCAAAAACTGGAATTCTTACGTGAAACAGACTAGACAGTACGTAAACCACAGGCTATCGCTGTCTTGCTAAAGGGCATGAGGTAACTTCGCTCACTTGACTTGGAAGTCAATTTTGCGACATCTCTGATTGCTGATACAACTAAAATTGACAGTAAAAAAGTGTCTGGTAATGAGGACGTGTTATCTATATGAGGAGTGAAGAAGTGATTTCATCCTTCTAACTCGTAGATACAAGCAGTTCAAATGTTGACTACTTATTTATTTGGTCTACAGGCAAGTTTTTTCTTTTACAGTTTGTGCAGTGCAATATTACAAAAATGGGAAAAATTTTCTGTGAGTGAAAAAACTGAAAAAGTAGACGAAAAAAGTGTGCATGTCAAGCGACGCAAAGCGTCTAAGAAGTGGAAGGGGGTTAACTTTTTTAAGTGAAAAGACTATACCTACACCTCACTTCCTCTATGATTCTAAACAGATCCTGCTCAGCAAGGGAAGAGTGATTGTTATTGTAGCTGATCATTCTCAAGTTTCTTATCTGGGTATCATATCTGTGTAGAGCAGACTTGCAAATTCCACAAAAGAAATGTTTGAGTGTTTCCCCTTTTAGTAGCCAATCTCTCTCCCCCTCCCTTCCCCCCTCTATACTACATCCTCCCTCACGTTCTTTTTTTTTTAAGTTATTACCTCTTGAACAGTTGTCATATTTGCAGTAAATGATTCCATCTCAAAATTTTGACATAATGACTACTGCTTCTATTTCACTTCCAAAAAAATGATGACTTTGATCCAGATATTAAGAATCCCCTATTCTTAAGAATTAAAGAATTGATGCCACCCATCGCTAGGTGAAATACATACTTAATTATGTCAGCAAAGTTCTTTGCACTCTGCCAAAATTGGATAATAAATGTGCTCCTTAATTTATAAGCATGACTGGTTGTGCAATGAGCAAAGTACTCACGCATATCTGCATGTAGGTAAATAGATAACAGTTTCAAGGTCAGTGATGCATCATTCGTGTTAACCAGTTTGCCAGTTGTCAGGTAAAATTTGAAACTCAGCTAGACGAGACTACAGGGCCACTCCATATCTATAAAAACATATTACTGTTTTATTTTGTAATTTGTAGTTGTATGTTTATTTTTTCCATAGTAAAAATTAGCCATAGTCAGGCACAGTAATCACTCTTCTCTCTTCTTCTACAAGATAAAAACTTCAATATTGAAAAGTGAAAAATTAATTACAATGTCTCATGCTTTCTTGTCTTTTGAGTGCAATCAAGCACCTGCAAGTGGTGTGGGCTAATATTAGGTCCCTTGCCATGTGATACTGAAATTATAAGTTATGTATATGTAGTAGTTTACCTTTTCTTGTTTAAGACACACACCTAGTGTCCAATTAGGTCTAAAAAGTAAATCTACTGCAACGAGTAGTGAAAAAAAGAACTTTACAAATTCACAGTTCTATAGTACTGTACCAGGAAATCAGACACAAAAAATACAATACTTTAACTCGTGACTGACAAAACAATTCCATGAGGAAGTAAGAACACAGTGTTTTGGGGACTGACCAAGTTTCTAAAGTGGCAAGTTTAGGCATACTGTGATTTGGTTCACCAAGTACAAATACTGTACCAGTTTGTAAGTATAATTGTGCCCGGGTCTGTATTAGTCTTTAGGGGAACTACTTACATTCTACGAGGGGTCAGGCCTCTCGCCTGCCACCTAGGTGATCCGGGTTCGATTCTTGGCAGGGTTGGTTCCCAGATTTTCGCATGTGGGAATCATGCCGGACTATGCTGCTGGTCGGCGGGTTTTCTCGGGGATCTCCCATTTCCTTTGCCCTTGCATTTTGGTGCTGCTCCATACTCACCTCATGTCACCCTTCACCAGCGCTGAAGACCTCGATGTTAAGCGCTGACCAAAATCTCTTCACTTCACTACTTACATTCTACAAGCAATGTTGGAAAAATGTGTATTTAATCACACATCTGTGAAAATTATTTGTATTGTAGTGAAACCTCTAAAGAAATTTCCCATTTCAGAAGTTTCCTGCTTAATCAGTTCAATAGTTAGTCACCTTTATGTAAAGCTTTAGTTTAAGAAATTTTTGTTATCAATAAATAAAATGTTTCTTTCAGTCCTACCAAGCGCGGTAGAGCAGTGTAAAACACTCACTTCACATTTGGGAGGACCTTGATCTGATCCTCGGCTCTGGCCATCATGATGAGGTTTTCTGAAATCACGCCAGGCGAATGCTAGGATGGTGTCTTAAACATGCCCTGGTCCTCTTCCTCCTCCTTTTCCCAGTGTACCTGCACCCAAGACCTTGTACTGTTTTAGTACTTGTAAAGTGTCAAAATTAATTAATTAATTAACGAAGAATGCAGGAAATGGCCGCTAGGCTGACAACGTAATATAACAGACAGAGGTAAAAGTATGGTCTGTCTCGTGTAACTTTTCTATATTTTGACATTTCTCTTCTGAGAAATGTTCTGGCTGTTTTATTGTTTGGATTTTTAAACCTACTTGGTTTCTTGGAAAAGCACTATCTATGCAATCCTGTTTACAGACACACTTCTCAGAAGTGAACTGTCAAACTATGGAAAACTTACGTGAGACAGACTATACTTACAGATGATACTTGTAAATAAGTACACACACATTTTTATGTGGAAAAATGTGTGTCGTCCCTTTTTTGTGTGTTTGTACCTATTTACAAGTATCATCTGTAAGTACGTTTACCTCTTGTCTTTTATATTACTTAATTAATTAATTGTTTACTAAACTTTTAAGAGTGTTTTACGTAGATAACTTAAATAACTATATATAGTAATCAAAAGTAAGCATCTTGCAATGTGAGGGTTGCTGAAACAGAGAAACTTGCAAAAGTTAGGATTTGAATGTGGTCAGGGAAAACCTGAAAAAGTAAGGGAAATTGCTTTTGATGCCTGGAAATTCAAATTTGTAATACAATGTTCAAGCCTTCTGATTTTACTTTTTTGTTGAGTTCTACATTTGAAATCCATTTGTGAATGGAAAAAATGTTTATTCTTTTCTTTACTTTTTTTTTTTTTTAATATAATAAAAACAGTAACTTATTATTTAGTTCGCATAACATAAAAAAATTTTATCAAGGGACATACATAGCTGTCTTTGTTTCTGATAGATTACAGTACAAGGTTACGGTAAACATAACAATAGGTACAGTTTATAGAATAAGAGGCTACCAGAACTTTTTCATGATCAAAAACAATCTAACTACACTAGACCCTCGATTTTACGAATACTGACGGTTCCATTTATGACATTCATAAAATCGATTGAGGCCAATTTTGGCCCAACCCCTTTACCAAATTTTAAAATTGCACTTTTTCTGCAAAGTATATCCAATGTGATCTCAATTTTTGTAGCATTTTGCGGAAAGTAAGACAAGTTGTCATTAAAATATGAATTTATATCACAAGACTGACGTCTTCCAATTAAAAGGGTGCCCCTGAACGGATAATATGACTGACCATGTCCTGGAGAAAAAAGACAGAAAAATAAAGCACTGAGTGCCTTCTCGCGAATACGTAGTCTGACATCCATTGTTTCACACAAAAAATGGCAAATAATAACTTAAATTTAAGTTTGTATCAATATACAGATGTCTTCCGATTGAAATCACACGTACGAACGATCGATACCACCAATCCATGTCACAAAAAAAAATCACAAAGCCCGGATGCCCGCTCACGCTCGTGTAGTCTTGATGTCCATAGCATTGCATGGAAAAATAAACCTAAAAAGGTTTACAAGACTCTTGTCAAAAGAAGCTAAAATTAGTGTCGCACGCAACATTTTTTCGGAGGCCTTGAGACTGGTGTGCTATCCTTTGCAACACGAAAATAATGAGAAAAAAAATAAAGTGAAGTTTGAAGACAAGCCTTTGTGGCATGCTGGACAATCCGTCAACGAGTCTAAACTTAGTCACTTATGCCGTTCATACACATACACACACTCTCTCTCCCTCTCCCCCTCCCCCTCGCCTAAAGGCTCAATACTCCAACGCTGACAAAGGTTAATGTACACCTGCGTCACTGAGAAATTTCATTCAGCCGATGCGACCACAGCGTCGGCACCAGAAATCCTAAAGCCTGGAAGGGATTGCTACACAAGAAGTTTCTCACTTCACCAGGAAAATTTAGTAAACTATTAAAAACTGCCAAAACTCGAAAAATAACATACAAGAAATGTGATTATTTGTCATTTTCAGTAGTTGTGTGTGGGTAGAGGTAGGAATACGAAAAATCCTGTGGTACATGGTAATAGAGATTATCTTTACGGGCATTATAAACACGTGAAAGCAAGATGTTAATGGCTAGGGGAAGGTGAGGGATGTTAGCAAGATATTTTTCCGCCAAGGGGGTGAGGATATAGATTGAAATTTCCCTTGTTTCCCACACTGATGTTTGGAAGGTATGTGGGAGAGGGGGGTGATCTGCCAGCCGTGAGACAAGCAGGTAACTAGCTGTCACGGCCTTGTTGTCTACGAAGAGTAAGCTTTCACTTTATTATAAAGAAATGAGGGGTAGACAAACTGTGTAACATACATAGTAGTGCTCACCAGCCGAACGTTGCTCTCCGACGTGCATCGTCACATTTTTCAACAGCTTTTAACTTTTTTTTTTTTTTTTATTATTTTTTTACGGTTTCCGAGAGTATATTCGTAAAATCGCTACTTTTGTAAAATCCAGGGTTCGTGAAATCGGGGGTCTAGGTAATAGCCTTTCTCCGGTTACAACAGCTGAATGTGGTGTGGCAAACACAGTCAAACAGCAGAACTACCACAAAGTATTCTAAATGGTTTGAGTAAAAACTGTTAAAATTATGTTTTTTATGTCATTTAAAATACTTGAAATTCATAATTTTTGTCTGGAAAAAACAGGGAAATGTTATCCTGCTAGTCTGTAGCAACCCTGAAAGTGAATTAATTAGCAACCACTACCCAAAACCCAATGATCTGGTTAAGTTTTTCGAACTATTGTGGTGCAAATGTTAAATTTTCCTCGGCAATATGTAGCTACTAAGGACATTGTTCTACAATAAATTGGGACAAATATTTTTTTGATGAATACTCAGGGTTTTTCAGAAGAATTACAGAATGTGGGCTGCTTTTTTATTTATTTTGTTACTTAAATGTCAGTTCAGTGTTAGGTAATTCATTAAAATGCATTCCTTGGTTATTTTGAGTTAATTGTCGTTCACAGTATAGTCTTTTCCCTACAGATTTAAATCGGAAAGGGATTTCCATATCTACAGCGCAGCAAGAGTTGAAACTGATTCAGAGCATCGAAGAGATCAAGAAGCCACTGCCAACCATCCTGGCTGAAATACATTGATGAAATGTCTATCAGTTCCTTCATGTAGTCGTGCAGGTCAGTAAAATTATGTCAATACACCTCATTAATCATATGTGTCACCCAGCATGAAGTATGACATTTATACGCAAGCTTAAAAAAGATATCGTAGAGTGCAACCTCTTTATTGTGAACCCTCATGGTTCCTGTGAATAGGGTCGGAATATGTACAGTACAACCTCTATTACAACCCCTCATGCTTACCAACTTTAGGGTCAGAATGGAGAGGTTTTACTGTAGTTAGCAGTACATATTTTCAAAGTTTATTTTGGTACTTGCAGTCTTAATTACTGTGACTAATTAGTTGAAAGAAAGAAGATTCTCTGTCGTAATTAGAAATTTAAACATCAGATGAATGTCAAATGTTATGCAGTTCCATTTACTGTATTTAATGCCCTAAAATGTAGCTTTGTTGCCATAAAAGTTAATGGTGTGGCAATCCTGATTTACGAGCATTCCGTTGCTGCAATATAAATGTTTTGTTTATAATCAGCACTGTGACCTCTTCCTTTTTTTTTTAATACATAATAGTTGTCTTCGTTTCATGACACGTAAATTTTATCCTCCAAGTATTTGGAAATATACTGTTGGGTATATTTAGTTATTTTTAATTACATAATTTCAAATAATATTTTTGAGAGAAATAGAGAATACATTTTACTGTACCATTTTATTACTTAAAAACTAGTGATAAAACACAAGATGTTAAGTAATATGAAATGGTTGAGCTGGTTGTTTCTGGATTCGTAATTTGGATTGAAATCAGTGAATGAAAATTCTCTCATTGATTGACTGTGCCCACATGTCTAAATATAAAAGATACATTTAATTAATTTTTGACAGATCTGAAGGACAACCAACAGTACCTCGAATTAACACCCACATGTTGGAGAGTATATGTATATGCAGAACTTCAGTAATAAACCCCTTCATGTCAGGTTTTTTTTACAATTTTTGCCAAATGTTTTCAAGTTTATTAAACACGTTAAACAATAAATATGTGTTTCGAGTCAATAAAGATAATGATGTCAAAAAGTTAAAAAATTATGAATATTTTTAAACAGTTTTAAAAAAATTTTATTAATTTTTTTTACTGATTTACAACTCAATATATTTCGGGCAAATATCTTAAGGAGTTTTACCAGATAATGGAAACTCTTCCCCGTCTTGTTGCCTTATTCCAGCCTTCTTCCCTAGAGAGCCATGGTTGGTGCAGTGAGGGCACTCGCCTCCTTCCAAGGGTACCTGGGTTCGATTCCCCGCGGGGTCGATCCCCAGATTTTCACGCGTGGGAATCATGCAGTGTGATGCCACTGGTTGGCGGGTTTTCTCGGATATGTCCAGTTTCCCTCGCTCTTTCATTATACATCATACCACTTCTCACCAACACTAAGGACCTTGATGTTAAGTCCTTATGAAAACCTCTTCACTTCCTTCTTCCTTAATAGTCTGACCTCTGCATGCAACAAATTTTTAAAATAAGTTAAACTTTGCAATGGTAGTTATTTTTTAATTTTTACTTCATTGTAGTTTGCTGGGAAAATATTTTTGTAAGTAATTCTCGTCATATAAATAAAGAGTGGTAGTGCCGTCTTTGTTGTTCACGCCAATGTAAATTATCAACCTGCCAGGGAACTGCAGCTGTTGAAGGCCCAATGTAGCTCATATTATTCAACCATCCTTGTGCACCTTTATCTGAGCCAGGAGAGTAACGCTGTGAAATCCAGTAAAACTTATTTTTTACACTACCCAAAGGATCTGCTAAAATACATAGGTGTAAAATGCAGTTAAATGAATGTGTAATAAGAGGGAACATTACGCTGTATGATGTTTGCATAGAACCAAATAAAAACAGGTGTAAAATAAGGGAAAGTGTGAAATATAGAAATTTGTTAAAAATTTATTCTACAGAGTTAGAACTGTGATTGTACTCAACTTACATACTGTTGTGACAATGATTACCATACTGTCTATAAAACAGTGTAGTGCATATTGAAACATGTCTTAAAAATACATTAAAGATTGACTAGACTCTTTCTGTTTTGCTGCTGCCATGACAATAGCTATAATGCTGGAATTTGTTCTGATGATTTATGCGAAAACTTTAGTGTGGTATGTAAACTGGTTTCTCTGTGATTTACTGTAATTTTATCTCCTGGAGATTATGTTATAGTTAACAACACACACTGTTGGCAGAAAAGGGTTGTAACAGGAGATTATGTTTCAGAACAGAAGTTTGGATTGTAAACTGTTTTTTTTTCTACTTTTCAACCATTTTTGACCAGTTTCTATCTGCTGTATCAAATTTTTTTTCTCTCTCATTTTTCCCTGTTCAATGGATGATGCTACAAAAATTTCAAGTTCAATTTTTATATACAATTTAGTTTTAATTTGTGGATGTGTTCAGAAAAACATTATGGAGTAGAAAGGCATACTGGACCTCTTGTATCACCAAAAAATATAACCTAAACACAGCGAAATGTGCACCATTTAGCGAGTGCCAAGACCATTTTTACATGATCGAGTATTTTTTAAATTTAAATAATGATGTATTTGAAAGACAAGTTCTAAATTAAAATGATACCACAGGACTTCTTTGATACAAAATTGTGTCTAATAACGTAGCGAAAGCTTAAAAATTGTAACAAGTGTTGAATTAATTTTTCTTTGCCAATTTTTGTGAGAAAATTTGTAATGTAGATCTTATTACTCGAGTATTAAATTTATTGTTGCACTATTATTGTCATACCTATGTAGTGAAGATATGAAACATGCCCACCACAAATTAAAACAACAGTGTACATTATTAAATTGAAAGAAAATTATGTGGTTTGCTAACACACTCCAGTGAATTTGGAGTCTAAAAAACTATGTAATTGTAGCATGTTCTCTATGAACAATAATAAAATGAGAACTGCCATGCACTGTTTCATATTACAGATTCAAGTCGTAATAATACTTGTAACTAAACAGAGAAGGTAGCGTATGTAAACACAAGTGTTAGATACATGAAAACATGCATTTGTTTGGGGGGGGGGGGGGTCAGTTTGGAGCTGTTATTGGCTAACTGACAGTTGTGAGAATGTGTTACGTATATGTGGTGTGTATGTAGAGCTCGCCAAGAAAAATACAATATGTAGCATTTAAAAAGTGGAACAAGTGTGTTTTTATCAGATTTTCTCTAAATTTTTTCCTTTTATAATTGCTATGTTCAGTTTTACTCAAATTGAAGATCCTATGTGAGAGGTTGTCATATTAAATTCAAATACGCAAAACAAAATAATATCTTTTGTCGTAATTTCAGGATAAGACAGTAATGGTTTCCGTACTTTGTTTTCAGATTCGAGAGACGTACATTCATCTCTTGTCGTAGGGTCCATATACAGTAGCAATGTGTCTGGTTGTGTTGACAATAATGTTAGTTGTGGGTAGCCGGTGCTATCTGCTGGTGTTACTACAGCAACCTTAGTGTACCTTTGCTTATCTGGAGATAGCGTTCTTGAAATAGAGAAGAAAATACAAGTATGTACAGCACATATACTCTGTCCATTATAAGATGGCAACCGTATGTTCCAGTCCATGTGTTCACTTACTGAGAATGTGTTATTGGCTGAGCAGCCTGCTATAATCTCACAACCACTGTCAGTTACTAAATGCATTTTTGCTTCAAAACATAAACAATGACTTTGTATACTGTATGTATTTAGATGCAGGAAGCACATCTACTTGTGTTTGTATGAAAGGATTTGTTGAACTGTACATCAATGGCTTTGAGTACTAAACAAATTAGGTTGCAGTTAGTGAAGGGTCGAGTCTAGATTTTTTTGATTCCAATTCCGGTTTCGGTTCTTGGTCGATTTTCGATTCCCGATTCCAATTTTGGTTGTCTTGTTCAAAATAGTCATAAATGCTCAATTCCTATTACATATTTTCAAAATGAATACAACTATAGTTGGATGAAACATAAACATAACTTACAAATACCTAATACAATATTAATTGTTCAATATTCAATTGATATAATTATAAACCACTTATGAATATGATACAGCTGTCTCATTATTAAATGTTGTATATAGGTAATAAAGTAATAGTGAATGATTACTTACCTTACGTAGTAAACTTAAGTACAGTAATTCCATAACAATGGTTTAGTTCAATTATAAGTTCTAAATTTTAACCTATTACATAATTAAAAATAAAAATCATTCAGGACAAAAATTTTTTGGTGAGACGGGTAGACATTAAACTTGGTAATATAACAGACAGAAGTACAAGTACTTACAGTTGATACTTGTAGGTAGGTACACACATATGAAGGGACGACACACATTTTTGTGCGGAAGCGCGGTCACGACGTTTTGCCAGTATTAAACTGACTTCCTCGGGCGGCGAGACATGGCATTCAAGAAGACCAGCATCTTAACTCGTTCAGGGTCCATCCTATTTCTTTTCTGGTCGCAAATTAGGCCACTGGTACTAAATAGCCTCTCACTTTCGACAGTTGACGATGGCACTGACAAATATTTTTTAGTCAAACGTCTTAAATTTGGATAGTTATCTGACTACTTCCAGTAGGCTGGCACAGAGTGGTTTGATGGCAAAATTGGATCCTGTAAATATTTTTCCAATTCCTGCTCAGCTCGATCTGACTGCTCCTCATTTTGATGTTTTCCACCAAACATAGTCTGATACTTCCACCAGATATCACCCCTCCCCCGTGACTGAGATTGTGTGATCTCGTTTCCTGAAGAACTCATACTAATGTCATCATTCTGTAACATTTTGTTACATGATATGAAATATTTAGACTATTTTTTATAGTAAAACCAGCAAGTTTAAGGCTATAAGCACTACTATATTATTCCTGAGCTGTTGTTTTGTTTTTAAGGATTTCTTTCAAAAGCATCTCCTTTGCAGATTCCAAGGACTTGCTATTACTGAAAGGCTTATCCTTAAACCTTGGATCTAGCAACGTTGCAAGGGCTAAACAAGTTTTGTTTTCAATATTTTGGAATCACAAGTTGAGAGATGCCAGCAGGTCATTTTTTAGCCCTTGTAGGCCTGAACCAGGTAGAGCAGGCTGATTGAGCTCATGCTCAATAACATGAATCAGGGGCATAACCTGCAATAACAATACATAATATGCAGTAGTAGTTACAGGCAAAATTAAGTTGGGCTAAATGCCATATTAAGGATATGAAAAATTAGTTAGCATAGGCTTGCTTACCTCAGATGAACTAACACTAGAAGAGCTCACTTGAAGTGTAGGGAAGTGTAGCAGTGTAAAAAATTTGTAGGACTGACACACAGTTTTCAATGAGGTTCCACTGTGGAGGTGTAAGAATTACTGGCAAATTAATTTCATCTGCTGCCAATATTATTGCGCGTTTCTTTTCGGACAAGCATTTCAGCATGTGAAGTGCAGTATTCTACCGCGTAGGTTCGTCTTGAATCAATCGGTGGAGAGGAACGTGGGCTATTTTCTGGTATTTTTTCATGATTTTAACATTCTTCGACGAATGTTTAAAATGTTTCACGATTCTCCGACAAGAACCCAACAAGTTACTTACAATATTGCAATTGAAAAACCCGTCTTTTAAGATCAGCTGCAGTGTGTGTGCAAAACACAAAATTTGCTGGTAAGGTGACAATTCCAATGCAGCAACAATGTTTCGCGCATTATCTGTAACTACAGCTACCACTTTGTTTTCCAGGCCCCATGCAATGAATGTTTCATTTAGAAACTTGTACAAATTAGCTGCTGTGCACGAAACTTCGGGAAAAGGACAGACTTCAATACAGAAATGTTTGGGTGTGAAATTCTCGTTGAGAAAATGAACACTCAGGCCAAGGTAATCATCTTGTGCTGTTGAAGTCCACAAATCAGTTGTCACACCAACAAATTCCACATTCAAAAGTTTAGCCTTGACTTTTTTCTCAACATTGTCATACATTTGAGGTATGACAGTATTACTTATTGTTTTGCGAGTGGGAATCATATAGCGTGGTTCCAGCTTATTCAATAGTCTCCTAAAACCTACTTTCTCGACAACAATAAATGGCATTTGGTCCAGGCGCACCATTTCACCAATTAAGTTGGTTATTGCTTCAGCTTTGTGGTCTCCAGGCTTAAAGTTCTTCGTTGCATCTATCACATGTGGCAGTGTCTGCTGTCTCAAAGAAAATGATTTTACAAGCGTAGATTTCATCTGTGAAGTATTTTTCTCTGGACTTACTTCTCCAGAAGTTTCCATTTCTGATGCTTCTGAGGTGTTAGGACTTGTAGGAAAAACTGAAGTACTTGGAGCATATGCATCTGAGCTCTGTGCAGGTTGGCTAGGTTTCGAAACAGGTGTAAAAAAGCCTGTTTCAACTGTTGTTACTTGTTTAGAACAAACATGTTTCGTCTTATAATGTTTAAGCAAGTTTGTTATTGATTTTGATTCCCCCCCCCCCGAAATTTTAGAGGCACAATAGTTGCACACGCCGTAATTTTCATTAAACGGGTCAATATGAAAATGGCGCCACACATCAGACATAATCAACATAATCAAAGTGAAAGTAGAGGCCTATAAATAAACAAATAACTAAAAACTGGTGGTCGCATGAAATATCCGCTATTTCACATATAAGTTTGTTTCCGTCCAGTAAAAATCACAAATTTGCACTTTAATCACACTTGCAAAGTTTAACAATAATGTTAATTAGACTTTCGTACGTGTTCACACAGTTCGTAGGCCTAACCTAACAAAATATCAAAGGCGTTGGTCAAACAAGTATTCAGTGTCCCGGTTCCTTTATTAAAATTATCTTGTCAAAATTGGATGAAACAAACAGGTTTGCATGCAAGTAATTATATTAACTGTGTTTGTATAAAATACGCTTTAACTTTTTGCCTCGCTACTTCTGTTATTAGGCAGAGGTATGTTGTGGGCGGCGAACACACACGGCCGCTAGTGTTGACGTTGCGGACGGTACTAAATATAAATTGTAGCAGTAACATAAAAAATAGTAAATAACCAATTTACAAATTAAAATACTTACTATTTTACTAGGAAATATAGTTCCATGGCGTTTAGGCGTGCATAAAACGAAGCCGTAGTAAATGACTGTCAGATGTTTCCACCGAGAACAACTGGCGCACACAATTTTTTACAACATGGCGGACACGTTAACTCAAAGATATAACGTCTTTCTTCGTAAACGGTAATTCACAAAACTACTTTTAAATATAATGTAAATAATTTTTATCACAATATTTTAACGAAAACCTTTACAGTGGAACTTTGTTATTACAAACCCTGTTAATACAAAGTTCTCATTAATACGAAGCCATTTTTATTTACCTTGGGATGTGACAAGAATTGAAATAATTACATTAATGTTTAATAAAAATTTTGTTTATGCATTAAACCATTCAATATCAAGTTCTCAAGTAAAAGGAAGTCATTGTGGTGAAAAGACTATTTGATTTACGGGGATAAACAGAGTGACAAAAATTTTAGAAACATTTTAAGGTTTTAGTGAACACCTGTTAATACAAACCTCATTATTACAAACAGACAAAATTTTGGTCCCTTCAGGTTTGTATTAAAGAGGTTTGACTGACTTTGTAATATTTTATAGCATTCAAACAAATGCAGTAATGCCGATATGTATCGTAAGAGGTTACAGGCTGCGCAAATAGAATCGATAATTGACGTGTCGAGAAAGTTCGATTATTCGATTCCGAGTCTCATGCAAGAATTGATGGTATCAATGGATTGAAGAATCGACTCGACCCATCCCTAGTTGCAGTCAACAGTTAATTATCTGCTGCCAGGTTATCCCCTTAGTGGATTAACCACTGCTTCTGTGATAATTGTGATTATTTTGATTGTTCATAAATAATTTTTAATGTCCTTGATTCTTTTAGATTTATTTTAAATATGTATTTTTTTTTTAATTTGACTTTCACCACAAACTGTTTGCAACTGCTACACAAGAGCTGTGGCATGAAATATACATACAGTATGTTCATTGGTTATATCTAAAGAACTCGAAGGAACCTAACAGTCTTAATTTATCATTGTCGATTACCTGTAGTATTGCCCCTTGATCAGCACAGATAATTAGTACGCAAAATACCTCAGGAACTGTTTTCTAGTGCAGTTGTAGGTAATTGAAGGGGCCAGCTAGCCACTGTGTCTCACTTCGTCCCTTGCTGTGTGTATTTATTCTTTGCTGCCACCTTATAATAGGTAAAGTAGTGGGCGTCTTGAAATCAGCATATAAGAATCACATCACGGGAATCCTGCACAAATATAGAGACGAAAATGTTAGTAGCAAAATGTTGTACTATTGCCACATTCTATTTGCTGCTGATGTAACTCGCCAGTGATAGGTCAAATGGAACATATCAGCACTCAGTGATCTCAGAAGCTGAACTAAAATGGAATGCTTATAAATTAGGTTGGTATTAGAGAAAACGGGTGTGCATTTAAACACGATAAATTGCTTTCAGTAAAATTCCATTTTTGAGTTCTGAATACACTTTCTTGTAATAATCAGCCTTTTTAAGTAGAATATGAAACATAGTGTAACAAAAAAATAATCATATAGTACAGAAGACCATATTTAAAACATTTACAGTTCTGGCAATTAAACTTGCTTCTACCTCATTCTTACACTATACAGTGGATTTTCTATGTATTGAAACCTGATGGATTGAAATACCTGCATCCATGGAACACATTCTGGGACCCATTTCTTTATTTTACAGCATTTTAAGACCACATCCATTGAAATCCCTCATGTATTGAAATTTTTTGTCAGTCCCATGAACAACGGTGGATAGATAATCCACTGTATATGTAGATCTCCACATATAATCAAAATAATAGTTTTAAAGGTTAGTTTCTTCACATGTTTCCGCCGTAATAGTATGTATTGTCTGCTTTTGCTGAGACTGCCTGACCACCAGCACGCCAGTAGATTCTGCATGAAGTGACCTGTTGTTTGGTCGCCACTGGCCAGTAGCCTCGGCTTTTAAAGGAACACTCATCAGTAAATTCAGCTGCTGTCAGCAGCAAATGGAATGCTACCTATGCTATTTTTTGTTCACAGTGTGGCAATGCAGCACAGAGTAAATACAGTCTTGTGCTCCATGCCCTGGCTTTCTTTTATGTATGTTGCTTAGAATAAACATAGAAACATGTGTGAAATGGTACTACATTTCAATCCCTGCACATAATATGATGGCCAGAAAAGTGGTAGTAAAATATTTGCATGGTGCATGAGGGAACTATACTCCGTGCTATTTTTTCATATTAAGCACGAAACTATGATCGTGCTACACTTTCTCTCCAATTTTGTGCATGTTCCTTACAAAGGATTTCTTATATGCAAGTTTCAAAGCATCTGTAAACGTGACCTGGCTCGTGCATAAAATATTTTCTTTGTGTTCTGTGCAATTCTCTAAACTAGCTCGAGGCCTCGCGTCATGCGACGGTGGTGCTTAACAGCTGTGACAGAGTATTGCTGGTAAATTTGTAGCAGTAATTAGAGGAGGTTACCATTGTTCTTTTCTTAATTTGTAACAATATTACCGTATTTACTCGCATAATGTCCGCACCCTTATTTTTAAAGCCTTAAACAAGTTTTTTAAAAAATTCACATATTTTCCGCATCTGTCTTTTTCAACATGATCCGCACATGGATACATTAACGAGTGTTGTATGTGAATGAATTTACGTGATTCGTTTTGCCTTTTCTTATGTTTTATGCACAACCCCAGAAACCTTTTCCTTTATTTTTTAATCAAAGGGTACACCATAGACTAATAAATATGGATACATCTGTACATTTACAATTTATTTACAGCAATTAGTAAAACAGCGCATGAATGGATTAACGAGATTATCTTGCTTTTTCCTTCATATTTTTTGCACACACCAAAAATCTGTTCCTATATTTAAAAAATGGCATGCCATAGAGAAATAAATACGTATAAATGCATGCTCTAAAATTTTTTACACAACATTTTTTTTTCTTAAACCACCTCATAATTGCTGCATCCCATTTTGTGGTCAAAAAATGATTGAATTACTGCGGAAATTATGACAGTAAATACAGTAATTGCCTAAGGTCAGTAATTTCTTTTTTCCCCTGTGTTAATTAAGAGTGATAATGTCTGCAGTATGTTTTGGAATTTGTATTTCCAGATTGTGTGTAATATATTATTTTTGTAAGGACACTCATTGTGTTCCAATGTAAATTTATATAGAATATGTATGTATGTTTTGAAAGTACTGCAATGTAGATTTTCACGTCAGGTTGGTTGAGGCCGTAATTGTGAGTTACTATCATTCTGTGTTACGACTTTAATTCGTTGTGAGAATATTTACAAAGAACAAAGAAATAATATGGTATGTTGTCCAGCTCAAATACTGGAATCCTTTAAGGTATTTACCTAAGTACAGGACGTGTACTGGACTGGAAATATTTTTATGTAATAGAAATACTGGAATATGCTGGAATTGAATGTTTCAATAGTGGAATTTTCAGTAAATAGAAACTGCCAAATCACCTCGTAAAATGGCATTTTCATTTTATTCTTTTTACATCCAAATTCCACCATTTTCAGGAATGCAGAAGTTGTTTGAATTTCGGTACATATACATGCTGTCGCAGATAACACTCATGATCTTTGAAACAGCAAACAATAATTGTAACATGCATAGATTTGAGAATCCTACGTGTGTCAAATTCAGCATTATCCACTGTTATTTTCGCTGGAAATGATATAATGTAGTTGTAATGGAATATAATTGCATTTCACATCTAAGTCAGTAAACACTATTAAGTAGCTTGCCACCATGGAGTTAAAACAGGAACTAAGTATGTAGCTTTAACAAATGTTGTAAGACATATTGCTGAAAAGAAGTTTTTAACATATTATATATTTGCTTGTATTTTTTTTTTTTTGTGAAACATAAATTCTTAAAATACATTTTATATACTATCCGAATTTAAAAATTTGGGGAGTTTCATACATGGCAGTTTTCTTTTAGAAATTCCATGTAGTTTTCTATTCTTTCTTTCTTTCCTGATTAGTTACGTACAGTAGTATTCATGAGATTGGTCCATTGAGAAATACAGTGGATTTTCTATTTATCGTTTCTCATGGGACTGACAAAAAATGTCTATACATGAGGGATTTCAATGGATGAGGTCTTAAAATACTGTAAAATAGAGAAATTGGTCCCAAAATGTGTTCCATGGATGCAGATATTTCAATCCATTAGGTTTCAATACATAGAGAATCCACTGTATTTAATTTTGGTATTGCTTTTCTGTTTCAACTTCGTGGTTGCAATTTAGGGGCAGAGGCCATAAAGCCTATTGGATCCTAAGTACAGTATTGTAAATATTCTTGTGCATTTTTACATTAAGGGTTTTTTCTCCATATCACTGTTGCTATAATGCGCAACTGTTTACATTTTGTATTTAAATTGTAATCTTATACGCATTTACTATGTGCAGTTAAACTGTTGTAATTAGATGTGCATTCTTGGATGCTTTATTATTTTTACTGTTATATTTGTAGATCTCCTTAAAGTATTGAACCCCTTCTTTCTCTTAGGAATGCTTCAGAAATGTAGCAAAGACTTTGGACCATGAAAGTATTATTGACTAAACATCATGTTGCTGAAGAAAGACTTGTTTTAAAAAAACATTTCAATTGATGAATTTTGAAAAACTGTTACTGTACATTTTGTGTTACAGAACTGTTTTTTTTTTCCAAAAAATAATAAAAGCAAACAATGTTTTCAACACTACAGTTTAGCTTTAGTCTTGCAGTGTATAAATGAGAATTAAATATGCTTGACTTGCTGTTACGTGTTGTAAAGCTACTGCGGTCACCTACCTATCTATATTTGTCCCTGTGACTCAAAAGATGTTCATGATACGTCATGACTCATGAGGTTAACCTGGGTAGGGAAAAATTTCAACTTCAGAAGTTTTCTATAATTCATCAGTAGGTAAGTCAGGAGATTGGCTTCCAGATGTACTCATGTTTTCTTCTGACTGAAAGCATAGTAAACAGCTGTTAGCAGAGGTATGGCCAATGAAGTAAAAGAAATGTAAACAGTGGACATAACCAAAACTACAATGGAGTGACTCTTACAACACTTTGTTGAAAATATTTAGGAAAGAAACATAAAATTAATGTTATTAGAAATATAAATAAAGTGATGTGTAAACAATCTACTGCTGTTAAATGTAATAAAATGTTACAGTGTATAAAGTAGGCTTATTTTGAATTCTCGCCATCTTAAAACAGTGACTTGCCTGCAGACATTTAGATGTAATCTGGTGATCGAGGAAACCTGATCACATTACTGAGCAGATCCTACCGAACTTCAATAGGTTACTTATTATAAACTCTTATATAGTCGTCTCGAAGACACCAATATTTTATTTTGCATGCATCTGTTGTCAGGAAGACAGCCAACTGTCATTGTCTATGTTTTATTCTTTGTATTGTTTTGTCGTTCTGTCGCTATGTTCGTTTGTGTTGTCGTTGTTGTCTTTGGCAGTCGTCGCCATTTTCATACGCCAAGTTTGGTCCTTGCCGGTTTCGTCATTTCTTTTTCAGTTTTTATTATACACTGACTATTCCTATTTTGGAATTATGTGTATGTTTATTAACTTCAGCCATTTCTGGCTCGACAGGTGTGTTTCTTGTTGCTAATTTTCTTGTGAGTAGTCCTTTTGGGTAACTGTGTGTTTCCTGCGATTCAGCAACATTTCGCTAGCAGTGGTGCATATCCAGCAATACATGAGTTTATAACACAACTCCATCCATTCATGATAGAGTGAAATCGTCAGTCAGGTTCAAGTTCACATTCTCTTGTGTAGGTATCTTACTTTGTTGATGCCTGTACAGGTGTTACGATGCGAGATAAGCTGATTGGTATTAGAGACTGTAACGAAACACACAAGCATCTAAATGAATACTCAAGTGAAACTACAGTGGAACCTCTATCCTACATTTTTCAGGGGACTGACAAAAAATTTCAGTACATGCAGACATTCAATGGATGTGGACATGAAATGCAGACAAATAAGAAATGGGACCACAGAAAGTGTTCCATGGATGCGGACATTCAATACATGAGGGTTCAATAGATAGAGGTTCCACTGTAAAATGTTTTTGTGTGGTTCTATACAAAAATTTTGGGTTAAATTAAATTCACATTTTTTGAAGCAAAATTATTTTGTGTTACATTTAGTGTTGTAAGTTTTTGCAGTCTACTGAAAAAGGGTTATTTGTAGGTGAAGGCAGTTTAAAATTTTTTTTTTTGTTAAAACTGTACGGATAAGTACAGTAATAAATTCTCAAACTGTGGAATAGCAGTAGCACAGCATTACTCTGTTGTGGTCAGTTTTCTTTTATCATAAATTGAGTTAGTTAAATAAGATACGTTTTATACAGTTGTGCCTTTAACTTACTTCATTATTTAGATCTGTTTTTACCACCTACAGACAATTACAGCAGTTAGGCGTTCTAGTAGTTTTAAAATACAGTGATATACAATTAGATGTAGACTACGAGACATAGTGCTTTTATAGTAAAATTCTAGACTGAACTTGAACTGGATTGAACATGGAGCTAACCTGAAGTGAACGTGGACTGAATTGTATTTACAGTAAAATTTTTGCTCCAGACTAATATGTTAACAAAGGATTGAGCATTGTGTAGAGACATATTTTTAGCAAACATGAACTACAAAAGAATTGATTGTCGAAAAATCAAGAGGCAAACATTTGTTATATATTTTGTTTTAATTTATCCGTCAAAATATTTGTTTTCATTAATTTTGCACTTGCTATTATTTTTTATCCGGCAAAGAAAATAGGGGCATAAAAATTCTGTCATGTATACTGTAGGTTTAGTGATTAATATCATACCTTCAAGTCAGCTGTTGTGCAAGTTGTACCGTTTTCATACACTAGACTTACACACAACCTGTTTCAGTGATGAATGTGTCCTGTATTATATCCAAGAGCTTCCATGTCATTGCATATGTTGTACATATGTACATAAACTGTATGTAGCATGTGTGATATGCTTGTTGACCGTTAACGTGCAGCAGAACTCTTTTTTTGCACACTTCTCAAGGGACCTAGAAGATTTGTTGTAAAATGCAGGAAAGTGTAAAAAGATGGAAACTTCTAATGTACAAGCAGCAAATGGGACCACAAAAGGTAGATCTAAAATGTGTAAAAGTGTAAAAAAGGAGTTCCACTGTGTTTGTGATATTATATATATTTTATGTATTGGTTTTTAAATAAATGGTATTTTCGTTAAATTTTACCAAAAATGTATACAATTTTATGGTCACAAAGAATTACGAAATTTAAAAATATATATGGTACCTATATATAAATGTTTATAATGTTTTTCACATCATTGTTTTATCTTGACAGTGCTGTTGCTGTTAATATTTCCAATATGTATTGGAGTTATTTTGCTCTGTATGTCACTTCATGTAAGCACTAAAAAATTGAGTGTGTTTATGAGTAGGTGTTTTCACCGGTTATTTGTCCTCAAGTGTTTTATAATTTCTGTAATATGATTCAAATTCAGTATTTTCACTCAATGTTTTACATTTTTGTACATTTTTAGTAAGCTGATGTCTGTTTGTGAGTCTTCATTGTATGCAATATATTTCTTTGACAATTTTTATAACATAGTAAGTGTATATTATGGTAATTTTGGTTCCGGTTTTAAAATATCGGAGGAAATTTTTATTTTCCAAATATACAATAAAAGGCCAATTCAACAACTGTCTATGGTGCCCGAAGATTAGCTTCATAAAAGTAAAGTACAACTGCCTAGTAATAAAAAATAACCACATTTTAAATGTTAACAAATTTAAGAAAACATGTTACAATTGAATTTTTATACAAAATTTTATGTTTCTGGTTTGTCAGCTTCTGAATAACATAATATGTACCCAGTTAACATATATTTACCTTGTCACCAAAAAATACAATTTGTAAACCTTTGAGCAGCTCAAAGTTTTACTGAGCTGTTCACATACATATTTAATTGCCCTTGATGCATAAAAAAATTAAATCAATGACTTATGCATTTATATTAAAAATCTAGGTATTGGAATAGTGAAATGTTGCCAGAAAAATATAAATAATCACCACCTGGTTGCTGAAAAAGTTATTTTAATACTAGTAAGATGGTAATAGGTTTATTTTTCAGTTGCTTCTAGGAAAACCGTAGGATTGATCAAAACTATTTAAATTGGTTTTAATATGCAAACTTCTTAGAATGAAACAGTACCCTGATCAATTAACTGGATACGTATTTACTTTAGAAATTTTCAATTAAACTGTGTCTAATAACTTTACAAGCACTGCATTCATTTCCAGCCACACCTCTCAAGAACACCAGCATAATTATTTACATAAAATTGTTTTAATTGGCACACATTTTTAAAATAGATACCCCAGACATAAAAGTACATTTTCTTATTTTTACAGAAAAAAAGTTAATGGTATCCTGAATTTGACAATTTAATGTGTTCTACATTTGTTTTAGTTATTACTCATGAGGAAACCAGATTATAAATCTAAAATATATAAAACTGTTATTCTGATATTGTACTATGTCAATGTTTAATGAAGTTAATTCACATGTATGAATAAAATATGTAGTTGACACGCTCAAAAAGCTTGTGTTCCACGTACTGTACGTTTTAGCGAGCTACAATCAGTTTGATATGCATGGTGTGCAGCAATGTTTAGAGTGTACAAATATACACAACATAGAAATGTAAATATGTACAGTGCTTTGCACATTTACATTTTCAGTTTGCTTAAAGTGGGTTCTATACTGTTGTGTTTCTAGAGACTCACTGATGTTTTCTGCTTGCTGCCGCTTTACTTGTAGAATCAGGATTCGACCCAAATCATAATAGCGAATAAGCCAGTCACCATCAAATCAAATTATAAAACTAAATAAAATCATAATTCAAACATTACACAGAAAGATAGCAGTCAATTCAGTCCATTTGAAGTGCAACCTGAAGTTTAAATCCAATATGAGAAAAAAATTGAAGTACTACTACCATGAGACTTTTCCAATAGTCAACACCAAACGCATACATACAATTTAAAATGGCAGATTGTGGAGAGAGCAAAGGTTACAAAGGCCGCTGGGAAGAAAGAGTACAGCGTAAGTCATATTTCTACTTACTTACATGTTTATAGGTCGCTGTGGTGCCATATGCACCAAACACACTCTTCAGAGGTGTTTCAGTCAATGATTTTTACATTTTATTGCCATTAATGGTGATAGCACAATTTCTTGTATGGTACTGCATTGTAATAAAATGTGTTAATTACGAGGTCATGGGTCACAAGAGTTCAGATGTATATGGCTTCTGAAAATATGTCTTTAATTTGTTTGTATACAATTTAGTATTTACTTTTGTGTTCTCTTAATAAAGAACTGTTTACTATGGGAGACGCAAAGCAACGCTAAGAGCAGCACTGTCGCGCCTTTCAGACGGCCAGAATGGTGATAGAAACATATTTTTCGTATGCATGGCAATGGAAACGCGAGTTTATTTTCATTTTTGAGGGCTCATGTGGATAAAGGCAGGCTTAAATTAATGTGTGTAAAACCAATATTGAACACGACGAACTATGTAATACAACACATGTAATAAATTGTTTAATATATCCCATATATTCATTGAAGTGTGCATTAGAAGCGATGCGGAATAAAGCCGCATGGAGAGAGTATAGCAGTAAAATATTTTGTTATGCGGAATATACAATTTATAAGAAAACAATTTAATATAATCTTTTTGAAAACTACAAAATTGATTAAAATTTGTGCACACAAAATCTGTCCGTTTAGAATGCTTATAGGTTACATAATGCTTGAGTTCATGCTGTTGTTACAACATATATTAATATAATCGTTGTTGCAAGTAGACTAATACTTTATATAAAAAAGGGATTGTATAAGCTTGTAATGTTAACGTTACTAGATATTTACGAAATGTAGCTTCGGAAAATTTTTGTAACAATTTTTTTGTAGGAAAAAAATTCTACTTTTCAAAAATTAACATAAAACTGAAAATTATTTTTAATAAGAAACGCATGCTAAGTTTGTATTTTAGCGCTTACAAATGCATAGACACGTCTACGACTATATAATTTCAACAATTTAGTATTCAGTAAATGGACGAGGTTAGGCATAACCTCGTTCTAAATAAACTAGTATAATGAAAGAAACGTGTTTACTACAATACGTACGGAAATTGGAAAAGAAAATACAAATAGGTAATACAGAATTAGTTTGGAGAATACTGTTTACAATATGAATAAAATTAGTTTGGCAGAAGTAACGATGTGTGAAAATGTCAACACTCGTAATGAGTTTATTACATTGTTACCTATCGACAGTGCTCTTTATATACATATAAAAACATATTTTTAATAAAACTCTTTTATTTTTACAACGAAGAAGAGTACTGTTGCCACCTAGTATTTATTTATAGACTTTGCTCCACAAGTGTACAATATATGTAGCGTCTGTAGTATCACCGTTCCGAAGGTTCAGAAGTTCACCACCAGATGTCAGCCACTTTACTTTGCATTTCCCATAGGCCTCCTTTACAATAATTCTAGTCACATTTTAAAAGTTGAAATGAGTTGAACTACGTAATACCTACTGTTTTCAGAATATTGAATTTTTTGTAACAAAATGAAAACACCTTTTTGAAATTAGATGATTGGGAAAGTTCAACAAAAGTAAAAAAAAAAATTAACTTTTGCAATTTTAACCTTAAAAAAAGTTTAACCAAAAGTGGTGACTATTATAAAATGTGAATTGTATTTTTCTCTGTTGTAACATAAAATTTTAACGTTAGAATCAATAACATATTCCATTAGTTCATTTCTTTGAATAATGCATGTACCTATGAAATTCTCTCGTCATTCTTCATTCATTTCCCAATTTTCATCTCTTACCTTTCCTTGTCATCTATTTCCTACCTTTCTGTACCTCTCACCCAACATCTATCCACATGACTATCAAAGATTACATGTAGTACATACTGTTTTTTTTTTCCCACACATTGAGAGGAAGTATGAATTATTGTGTTGTGCTGGTTTTTTTGTTTATTTATATTTATAATTTTTGTGTTTCATAAACATGTCACTTTTTATTATTTGTCTTGCTGACTGTTCTAATGCCTGCAATAAATGTACGTATATTAGAATTGAATGCATATTAGGAGAGAGTTGTGTGTTTTAAAATGTTTTTAGCCATATGGTATTATGTACCTCAATGTGGTAGTTGGTTGATGTGTCAAGCTAACGTGTGATATAGTTAGCGTTGTTATAGTTATTGTAAAATTCTATCATGTTATGTTACCAAGTTATGCTGGAGAAATACATTCCATTTACATATACAGTAGTCATGTTTATGAGTAATTTCTTAGCACTGTACATAGTTTATGTGAATTCCTTTGTTATGGATGACTTATCTTTAATGTCTTCAAAATTTCAAACCTCATTTATGAACTGTTTGTAGTAGACAATGCAAGTTCGCAAAATTCAGAAGTGTGTTAGTAAAATTCTTATTCACATGATTTTAAAATTTTACACACTTCTGTGTGATATAGTGGGTTTTTTTCCCCCCAAATAATAAATGTCATGTACCAGGAAAGTTCGGAAAAATTTAACTTTTTGTATTTTGTAGGCTTACACCCTTGATTTTGTTGTTCTGAACATAATTCAGTTCAAAACCTGTGAACTTCAACTTCTTTTTGAAGACCATTGTAAATATTGACTGAATCATATTACCTACTTTACTTATTTGTGTCTACAAAGATTGTTTCTCACATTTGGAAACTCTTGCTAACCCCGAATATTTCAGTGGTATGCATTTGCAAAAGAAGAAAAAGGATTTTAGTATGCAGTATTTATTATGCATATTACATTTCCATATTTCATAAGTATTATGAAAAAAAATTGTTGGTTTGGTTGAAAAACCCCAACGTACATTGGAGACCACTTTTACATTACGGACAATAATCACTGCAGCATGAACATTCTATGATATTGTCTGTGAAGATGCCAAACGTCATTAATGGTTTTCAGATACTTCAGTGAAAACTACTGTATTCACTGTATTTTTTTCCCTTAAGTTTTGCAAGGGGCAGTTGCTGTTCTCTGTTGATTTTCAAAAATATCGCCGTAACTACTTGCACAGATTTAACATTTTACCTTACTTTTTTTTTTTTTTTTTTTTTACCACTTTCCTGCATTTTATGCCAGTTTTTAGCAGGTTATATGAATAATGTCACGAAGGGTTTCACCATTCCAGAGTGGCAGCCTGTGGTGCCGGACATGCTGCATGTGTTCGGATGATAATGTTCCTTCTCTGATAGGTGGAAATTAAAGTTTAACCCTGCGTGTTGCCCAAAACAGTGTGCATTGCCAATCTATGTACTGTAAGAGTTGCAGAATGAATTAATTTCATCGGTGTGACAAGTAGAAGGTGATGGGAGCGTTGATAAAATCTTTTACTGTGTAGCAATTCCATACACTTAAATGTAGTGTGGTAACTTTATTAATAGTTATCATTTTAATGTGTAGTGTTTTATACTATAAGAATAAATCAGTAATAGTGTCTACCAACTGTTTACAGGAATTGGTAGTTGTTAGTTTCAATCATACAGATTTCTAAGGTGGTTTCTGTTTTGATTGCCACCTCTTGTTTGTAGTGTGTATGGATCATCAGTTAAACGTGACCATTGGCTCACTGACATACATCTCAAGTGATGTGAATTGTTGACGTTAAGTCTTCATCATTTTGTGGTTGATCAGTTATGTAGTGTGTCGTGCATGGTCTGTTTTATGCAAAACTGCTTTACTTATTGCCAATTTATTCATCTTTTAACACTTCAAATTATGCGTCTATACTTCTCTGTTTCAACACATTTACTAGAAACCTGTTTTGCGACCCATGAAAAGGTTTAAGATGACTTTTTCAGCCTGCTGTATCTAGAAAGATACCAATCTTACTGGGTAGTATTACTGAAACAGTGCAGCATTGATTTGACTCTGCTTGTTACTTTTCCTAAGTGAAATTGTAGGGTCACTACTTAAAGGTCCCGTACAAAAAAAAAATACAATATGAACACTGTGTGCCAATGTAGTGCTCTGTGCATAAAGACTTTGTTATTCTTGATATGTGCACAAGTTTCACCCGTTAATTGCCTCCAGTTAGGGGCAAGATTATGTGGTGAATAGCGATAAAACTGAAATAGCACGAAAGTGCATGTTAATATCCCGCCGAACACAAAAATTCAATTTAAATCATGAAATAAAATAAAATCACCCAAAACTTTGTATTTGTTTATAAAACCTTCATTACTTCTTCTAAGGAAAACTAATATTTTAAATGTTCTGATTGAAAGAAATATATATATTTTTTTAAGATTTGAAAATTTCCACTGGGATATTTGAAATCCTGAAAACAAATTAGTCCTGGAGTGTTTATTTTTGGTTGTGTTCTCAATAACATACCTTTCTAAATGTTGTGTGTTACAATTAATTACAGATATTTGACAAGTGTGAAATTTTATGAACCATAAATATTGTTTTGTAAACATTTCAACAATAACAACAAAATATAAAGTCTTAAAAGCAAAATTGACCTAAATATAAAACCATAAACTCTTGTTCTTACCCCAAGTTAATAAATGAGTCTTGACGGCTTCTCTAATATGCCAGAGGGGTTGACGATTGTTAGGTGCGGGATTATTCTAGAAATGTGATATAATTTGACTCACCATGGAAGACAATGGCTAGCTAAGAACCTGCACTAGGCGGTCCGATTCACTTGCAGTTTAAGTAAAATGAATCTGTTGAAGTAGTCTGTAGTTAACACTTGCGGCTGAGTTTACTGAAGATGAGGTTTTCTAAGAGGTAAGTAAAAATTTCATTTATTTTAGTATTGTAACTGTGAATGAATCATTTGACATTGAGAAACTTATAAGAAGCGTTCAGAGTCATTGGCTTTCTTTCACTTGATGCTGTCGTTGCTTTCTACTGCATCGTGGTAAGTGATCGGCTCCAACTTGACATCTTACAAAGTATTTTCTATTGTCATGTGGAAGCTGTAGGCAATAGCATTTATCACTACTAGTGTTTTTTTTTCCATATGAAATTTTCTTTTCTCTGTGTTTAAAAATTGTGGAAGTTTTCCTTAATTGTGGATCTTGATCTTCAAATATTGGTCCAATCTCATTTTTTACACTCGTTCAGTTAAATTCGGGCTTACGTAATCAAAATGTAGTTTGTAAATGTTTAGAAAGAGAAAATATTTTTGAACTTTTGGTGTTTTAAAGTATCAGTAGTGAATTTTGTTTCTTCTGTAAAACTTGCACAATATTTTATAGTCTGAAGGTAAATTTGGAGCCAGTAATCATAAATAGTCTAGTTTTCTGCCGAATGGCGAAGCATGCCGTAACAAATCTGTAGATTTGATTCCAACTCAACTTAGTTAAATTAATTTTTTTTTCTAAGCACTGAAATGTGCAAGTCATTTGTATTATTCATCTCATTCTTGTTTGTTGAATAACTTATCAATAATGTATGTTGTAAGCCGCAAGTATGTTCCACGATTTAGATTTGTTTTCATTTAAGTTTTGTCGCAACTGTCATTTTATTTTAACTACAATGGCGGGAAAGGCCGCTAGGCTACTAATTACAAATAAAACAGAAAGAGTTGTGCACAAGTACTCACAGTATGGTACTTGCAGATAGAAACACACACACATAGGACGAACACATTTCTCCACGGACGTGCGGTCACAACGTTTCGCAGGCTACATCTGCTTCATCAGGTGAGTGGAGGCACACTGAAGTCTATTGTCCAGCGGTGGTTGGTAATCAGTACACCTAGCGGCCAGAGTGCGAACTAAGGTGCGGCGGGAAGTTTGAAATAAAGGTTTGTTATCTGAGGTTAAGGCCAGGTGGCTGTCTGGATTTTGTAATGTATTGATGTACCAGTTCCCAGCGTCTTAATTCTGCTTTGTTTTTGTTATTCAACTGTGGTAGAGCCCTCACCACTCTGGTTGTATAACAGGAATCAAAGTTGGAGTTATGAAGTGCTGCATGCGCAGAAACTGGCTTCTCATGTGGATCAACCTCCGCTCCAGCTATGGCTTTTTTGGTGTCAGCTCTGTGGCCATTGATATTTGTGATATTTGTTTTAAATTGGTTAAGTGTAAGAGAAGGCATTTTAGCCTTAACTTCGCAAAGAAAACTAAAGAGGAAATAAATAAATAAAATATTACATTGCAATAAATCCACTTGTAACTGCTGGTTAGTTCCATAAAAATGACCTTTTTAGATATTCCTTGTTTAATTATTTTATTAAGTAAAATTTACATGAAGTAACCCAAGAAATACAAACATATGCACACTAAAGGAAAGTGGTTTCAGAGCTTTGCTGTTTTGCTCATGTAATACAAAATTAAAATACTGATTGTGTAAAAATTAATCATGTCAAGATTAAGCACATTGCACCATTGCATTGGAAATAAGTCATAAATATTAAACACGCATTACAAAAAAAAAGTAATTTAAGTTGTGTTAGTTTAATCGTAGTGTGAACATTCAAAACACTTACACTTGTAGTCCAGAACTGCAGTTGATATTACAGTGAAATCTCATTACAAAGTACTTGAAAGGAACTTAAAAATTCATGCTTAATATTGAAAATACTTTAAACTGAACAGTTACAAAATGAAAAACTCTTTTAGGGGTTTGGAATTATGTACTTTATAATGAAAAGTACTTTATTCTGAAGTACTTTATACTGAGATTTCACTGTAAATCAAGTTTCACTCATATTTCCTACAGTAAAAATTTGTGATTGAAAAATACACTTTTAGACAAACATTTTTGTGTCCAATTCCAAAATTTTAGTTAATTTATTTTAAGAAAATAATAGTTGTACTCTAAATTAACCTAATGTAACACTAATTTTAGTAGTGATAAATTTTTATTTTCTTCCTATATTGTCATTTCAGTTGCCACTCTTGATACACAAATTAATTTGAGATAGTGTGATATATTTATTTAACTTTTTTTTTCAATACCATAAAAATTGCTTGTTTTAAATTTACTTAGATTTGACTTTATAGAATTTATTATTTCTGTATATACATTAATTTTTATTCCATTCGTTAATTTAAAGAGCCTTTCATTTTCTTGTAGATTTATGTTGGAAGTTCTAAGCACATATTAAGAAAATCAATTTTTTTTTTGCATATTGCCTGTTGGCTGCACAAAATGGCGATGAGGATTGTAATTGTAACTGTTATAGGCTATAGAGACAAAACAAAAAATTAAGAACTGAAAAGTAATTTTTTAAGTCGATATGGTAATAATGAGAATTTATAACATTGATCTCATGGAATTCATGTTTTTTTTGCTGGCATTTTCCATCAGGTACTTTTTTTTTGTCCTGTATTGGCAATCCTCTGCTCGTGCTGGTAAATAACAGTGCAGCGTAACATGTACTGACTGATTGTAGAGATAGTAGGTCACGTCCACACTTCAGCATATCTCTTGTTTTATCTTCATGTTTCGTTAGTTCTTGTCTGACATTAAGCCTCGTTCACATGTCCACAGTTCATGCAGGTCCAGACAGTCCAGAATTAAAACAGCCAATCAGTAGGCTGAATTTTTTCCCCGGACGAGCCATTATGAAAAAACTTTTCTGTAATATAGGTGGGTTGGTACATTTTTTTGTACTTATTCAACCTGTACTTGACACAGAGTTTATCTGATAGGCCTAATTTCATTATACCTTTCAGAGTCGGACTGTACAGCCTTGCGTAGCTAGTGTACGATGTACGCGATAACCAAGTTTTTTTTGTTGACCGTATGGTATCTGATACTCTGAAATATAGGGTAAGAAAGGTACATTTGTGTGGAACTTTTCTCTTTGGATAATAAGTTATTACCATTCAAAGCAGTTTTCACAACAGAGTGACGTTACCAGTGACGAGCGGCAGCCAATCACAGTGTTGTTGGTAACATTGCATGAGTGGCTGATGTTGGATTTGACGCACATAGCTGGCAACGGATACAAACAAGAAGCAAAGTTGTTCACATTTGAACACTCGCGCCACTATCATTCAGGTTAGAAATAAGTTAAAAGTATTATTTTTTTCTGACAGGCCCTATATCCCACCACAGCAGTGGGTACTCCGACGTACATTAGTTGCTAATATGAAGGAAGGGAAGGGGATTGATAGTGTCTCAAGGCAAAGCCTTATACACCTACGTTGTGGCTTCTCTAAGGGAAAGGTGGTGTGCATTGCAGCATAGCAGGGTTAAATAAAGGCCATGACTGCAATTGGGTACATAACCTTCCCCCGAAGAGAGCAAGAGTCAGAATAAGGGTACAGAAAAACCAGCACAAATAGAGTACGATGCTGGGAAAAGCTGTGTGACAGGTGCAGCAGGAATAAAAGTATCCACATTGTTAGGTGAGAGGATGGGAATAGTAAGGTATGGCTTAATGTACTGCTGCAAGAACACTAGGAAAGATAAATGGTGGGTGAAATGGAATGCCGGTTGCCCCGACCAATGAAAGGAGGCGGTTGCGCTCCCAGGGACCAGCGCCCCTGGTGGCTGCGATGCAAACATTGCAAGTTTTACAGCGGGTGTTACTGTGAATTTTATCCTTGTCTAATACAGAGGCCTCTGTGCAAACATTGCAAGTTTTACAGCGGGTGTTACTGTGAATTTTATCCTTGTCTAATACAGAGGCCTCGGCGCAAACAATAGCCCCAGAAACAGAGAAAAAAGGCAGTCAAGCCTGCATATGAGGTTCATGACCAAGTGCCTTTCATTCGTTACTACAGGTAGCCCCAGCTACTGTGATCCTACCCGAGGACAAGGCTAGAGGCGTACTTTTAGCCCACTTCATACAATGTCTAATTTCAGTTATCTTCTTTTAAGGCCTTTCACACAATCAAATTTATTGAACTCAATTAATTGAATGCTGTGTGATGTCATAACCGCTGCCTTTTTGACTTGTCAATTTATTGAATGTCTTCAATTTCGTCAAAGATTTTCATTTCAAACATGTTTAAAATTTACGTAAATCAAATTATTTAAAGTTATAGGTTTTCCTAGCAAAATAAACTCATATAACATAATATTTGAGTTCTGTATGCAAATTAAACCATACCTACTAAAAATAAATACATGTATTCTTTTGAATAATACATACAAAAAAATTAGTAATTTTGTATTGGTTTCACCAAATATTTTTGTGTCGTGCACAATTAGTAGATATTTGTAAAATAGCTACATTATTTATTTTGTGTATTATTTGTAACAAAATATATGATAACTTTTCAAGCAATTCCTTTAATGTTTATCGAATAAAATTTCTTGAATTGTTGGGCTATTCAATTACTTGAATTCAATAAATATTTGATTATGTGAAAGGGCCTTTATACCCATGGGTATGAAGTTAATATGATAGATTTGTAGCAGGGGTTATAGCAGAAATTGGTGCATTGTTACTCGCTCATATTCACTCTATATTTAGAGTGGTATAAAAAAACTTAATCTTTATTTGAATGAAAATTGACTCGTTTTACTGAAAAAGAATGAGAAACGCAAACAGAAATGGTGGACTGGAATTTGGCTGCAAAAACTAAATAAAGTATGTGGTTATGGTATCCTAGCAATGCTTCAAAATAAATATAGGTTAGTTTACTCATGTCATTTTGTCATGTCGATGCCATTTTAAATATAATCAGTCTTGAAATCATATGGTCATGTGACCAACACAATGTAGTTGCAATTGGCCGTACAGGTTTGTGGGTAGAAAGAAAGCAGAAATGATAACAGAAAAATAGATCATGCTCTAATATGTTTATGTGCAAGATTTATTCTACAGAATCTACTATGCCCAGAGATAGGCCTCCTTTGGGAGGGTACTGGAACAGAAAATGGGCATGGAAACTGCTTTGTAGTTGGGCATCGTGTGAGGCCGACTTGTCTGTAGCGGCCCAGCAGTCTCAGTTTTCATTCTCAGCTCTGACGGCATCTAGTCCTGCCGCAGCGCAGGGTGGAGAAAGAGGTCCTCACTTCCTCCTCCAAACTCCCCAGAAAACAGTTTAAGAGGCGCAGTCCCAGGGCTACTACAGTCTTCCAGTTGATGTCCTGGCTTTGAGAGGTTTCTGCTACCTCAGCCTTGAAATCAAATACTATTCAATCCTTATCGTCAACATCTATGTCAGTACTCAGGTGTTAGTGGGTCCTGAAGCCACTAAACTGCTTCCAAGTGCCAGGTGTGGTGAGCCCTTGGGATCGCTAAGCACGCAACAGCTCGCTAGTTGGTCCACAAGTTTGAATTTGAATATTCCCGACAACTCCTCAGCGAGGACATCAGCCAGCCGTGGGACGTGCTTAGTAGCATTAGCTGCTCCCTGGCCGAGAATAAACATTCCCCCCACACACCATGCACCGTCACTACAACGGGTGGCAGAACTGGCGAGAGAGTCATGCTCACCCTACGGGAACCAAGCCTGAATTGAAAATCCATTTTTATGCTAATAACATAGTACTAAAAACATCGGTATCTGTGTACTTTGTACTTCAATGTAATCTATTGCGTAAGTTAGTTGAAAATTAACAAGTATAAATTTGTCTTGCTTAATTTTTTCAGTAGAGTTTTTAAATTAATGTGAGCATAAGCACATTATTTCTTTATTTTACTTTCATGTCTCTTAGAGAAAACTTTTACAGTTATTAAGTTAATTCTCTAGGTAAAAGAGAATTAACTTAATAACAATTTCTGCCAGCTGTATTCTCAATATTTAGACTCAGAAAAACCACTTAAAAAGCACCAATGTACACATTAAAATCAAAATTTTCCCAGGGGAGAACCCCCGCACCCCCCACTTTAATTAGTCCTTATAGAGAAAAACTCGGAAATAAATTTATGTCAGCAATCTTGTCCCCTTCCCACCCCTACGAGAGTACCTTCCGCTGCCACTGGTTCAGAATATTTTGGAAGGTACAGGTGAGTACAATACTCCTTATGCCATAAAACGATAATGTCACCAGTGAATGCCATATAGAGGCGAGTTGTTCAACTGATCCCGCGCTGCGCCTTGCCGCCGTTGTCTTCGCCACTTGCACACACAGGCTAAACGCCACAATAACTCTGCTGCTCGGCCACCACGAGTTGTATTTATACCCGGCAGCGACGACACCCGGGTCATTCTCTCAGCCTAGAGGTGGGGGCAGGACGCCACGAAACTTCCAAGTGTTATGGTAATCTTAGATGACATGGTCGAAGACGCGTGCTCTTCAAGGACGGGGTTTCCCCCTCCCCCACATACGGCCCATGTCGTCATCGAGAAGTTGGATGGAGGGTGCGTGCCGCGTCGCATGTGCGCGGCCGAACGGTGTCTCGTCACTATTTTTTACTAAATGTTACATCCGTAACGATTTTCTCTCGTCATTTTATTTATATTACATACAATATAAATTTCGTGATTATTTCTTCAATATTTTAAGCACTGGTCATTCATTCACTTTCAGGGCCGCAGCAAGGTTTCTGGGGGCCTGGGGCTGGAAGTTGTTTGAATGTCCCTAACGTGTGGATAAAAATTTTAGATAACATTATTTGCCTACTATTAGGGCAAGGGGCCGGAGCCCCATTCAGGTTGGGGGCCCCGGGGCATTCTGCTCCCCCTCCCTTTCTGCGGCCCTGCTTCTGTGTGGTTCAATTTCTCCAATGTTTGTTATTTTTGTTTAGTCGTTTGTTAACAGAACCTTGCTCTGGTCTCGAGGAGGGTAATCGGGAGTCAATCGAGAAACCGCCCGTGACTTCTTTCACGTGTGTAGACTTTACTCGAATTACTCTTCGCACTACTCAAACTGAGTTTTTGTCTTCCACACCTGGTCCTCGTGGTACTGCGGTGCCGCCCAGAACAAACTTGGTCACCTTAGTTAAAAGGTTGAACAAGGAAAAAAGTCAACAGGAATAAGGTTTTTAAATAAATTTGGGGAAAGGGGTGGGGGGTTATTATCAGATGCCAGGGCAACTTGGGCTATTTGAACACCCCTCCTCCTCTTCCGTTCTCACTCCTACCTAACTTGTTGGTGGCACTGGACTGAATGCAAGAGCAGACGTATGGGTAGTTCTGGATAAAGTGTGCACTTTTGAAACCTTTGTTACTTTCACTTAATTCGTAGTTTCCTACACTTTTTGAAACCAAACTAAGCAACCTAGGTAACAGTCAACGTGTATATTTGTACAGTACTCAGACATTTTACGCCCTAGGTCGCAATTAATAATATTTTTATTATTATTGTATACAAGGCGGTCTTCTGGAGTGCTCTCCATCGCGAACCACCTATAACAGTAAATTCTAGAATAATATGAAGCATGGAAAACGCCTATACAACAGCAGTTAGGCTGACCCGCTTACCATGAGTGAGTTGCGGGTCAGCGGACATGCCAGGGGCACACATTGGATACCTTGCAGTCTGCTGTGTGAAAAATCTCATGTTGCAAATCCCCATGTCAGTATTGCACTAATACAGTAAGTATATTACGTACATACGTTCAGTAAATAGTAAATTATGCTCAGAAATGACTATCGTTACAATTTTATGCAACTTACAATTTCATGTTGTATCTTGTAGATAGACTTTTCTATACAGTAACTTACAAACATCAATGGAAAATATCTGTCATTCTTAAAATTAAAATTGAAGCTTCAAGTTTGACGTCATTGGCGCCGTAATTCGTTATGTACAGTTTTAAAAGAAACAACCAATTATTTTATGTTATCATTGTGTGTTTACTGTAAACGTAAATAATTGTAATAATTGATTGAAGAGACTTTGGTTAAGACGTAACAACATCTAGGTCTTTAGCGCAGGCGAGGGGTGGCCTGATGGGAGTATGGAGAAGTGCCAGAATGAAGAGCGAGGGAAATGGGAGATCCCCGAGAAAACCTGCCTACGAGCGGTTTCGTCAGGCACGATTCTGCCATGCGGAAATTCGGGAACGGGCCCCACCGGAAATCAAACCCGGACCGTCTTGGTGAGAGGCACATTGTGTTTGCATGAAAGAAAATATACTTCAGACGATGGTGGAAAGGTAGTTTCAAAACATAACGTAAATTTGAAAAATAATTTCTAGTCCTTCGACATGCCTTTTAAAAAACAGCTTTTACAACCTTCTAGAAACATGTAGTGGACTTTGCTTAAAACTTTACACCAGTAAAAAGATAGGGTCACCGCTGAAAGTGTCAGTCAGGCGAGTGATCTACGATACCCTTGCACGTCGTTAGTGTCTTGTGGTAGAGGTGATACCGCGCCTGACGAGCCTGTCAACATCTCCCTTGGCGCCGTGTCTCACTCAACACCAACACACGATCAGAGGTTGGGCGTCCCCTTTGTTTTCCTTTTATATCCTAGCTTGAGGTGAAGAGAGGCCTTGGCGTTAGCTATTAATAATTTAAAATGGAACATATGCGTGTCACGTTCATCAAGAGACAGCCACTCTTTCATTACATACTATCTGTGATTATGATCTTTTTTTATTTACGCGGTTCGTGACAGAAGTCAGTGTGGATGTCAGCCATTTTGTCAAAAGCCAACACGCAAATGGACTCGAGGTAAGGTAGCCTATGTGCGTTCGGCTACTGTTATTGAGAAGGAGCCGTCGCGTGTCGCATATCGACGGAACAGATAGTAAATATTGTATGAGGAGTATACCCGCGGGCCACAGAGCCGCACCCCGGATGTAGACTTAATATCTGCGCGCCCGTAGGAACATGCTTGTTCCTGAGGAATGACCTGGAATGAGGCCCTACAATTGTGAATTGTCTGAATGAGAAGGGAGAGGGAATGGAGGATCCCTGAGAAAGCCCGTCGGCCAGCGACATTGTGCGGAACGATTCCTACATGCGATAATCCGGGGACCGACCTTGCCGGAAACCGAGACCAAATTGTCGTGTTAAGCAGAAATGCACCAACCTATAAAGTAATCTATATATACATATATATGTATGTATGTATATATATATATATATATATATATATATATATATGTTATGTTGGTTTGTGTACGCTTCAAAAACTCAAAAGTTCTGCACCGATCGAACTGAAATTTTAGCATGATATATAATCCGCATCAAGGATTGTTTTTATCTAATTTGCGACCGCGAAAAAAAAAAGCGAGGAAAACACTCAACACTCGCTGACAACCGCAATAGTAATGGCTGTTAAATGCCGGGCAGCTGTTTTATAGAGAAATAAAGAGGAATTAAAAAAAGAAGTTCTGCAATTAAAGTACGCTTAGCGCAGTGGACTGGACAAATCTGTTTGTATTTGATGTTTTAAAGATAAACAGTGAATATAGTAGGCCTTATAATATAGAATATAGTATCACCATCAATTAACACGTAACTAAAAGTTAGTTACTCTTTTCTATAGTACACGCGGGCGAAGCCGCAAAGGGACAGCTAGTTAATTATATAATTAATTTAAGGAAGTGTTATGAAAAGGTCCGAAATATTACTAAAATATGAAGTATTAAATATTAATATATTTTAATAAAAATAAAGCACAGTAATGTGGTTTATACAAGGCTTAGATAACACACGTTAAACTTAGACCTAGAATATCTAAATTTTAGTACACTGTGGGGTAATCAAGGCCATGATCTTTCATTTATTCCAAACAATTGCAAATAACTTAAATATTTTGTAACCAAATGCTTTGAAAAAATTTGAAACTGTGTACAGTCATACGATACACAATTTTGCCAGAGCGTTTTTTTAAAATAATGTACTGTTTGCTAGCAAAAAATTTTTTTTGCTTAATTTTGGCTTATTTTGACAACAAAATATGCGGTATTTCACGGGCAAAAATATAAAAATCCGTTTGGTGTATTGTAACAGAAAACTTTAGTTACAAACGATGATACATTAGTGTTAAAACTGTAAGAAAAAATTGTTGATATTTGTATTAATTTACGTTAAAAAAATACCACTGCAAAACTAAAGAGTGATGCATTAAGGCAAGACTACCCTTTTTCGACTAAGCCACATAACTGACAACTACATCAAACAGTACAACAAACGTATCTCATATAAAAGGTGTAAACATACACACACATAAAGAGAGAGAAGACGAGAGAAGGGAACTTGTGTGTTGTGCATGCGCGTTAGAGGCACATAAATGACGGAGACATAAGGTCGACATTGAAGCGTGCAATCAAACGCCTAATCGCCTCAACGAGCCAAGCGCTGAAAGTGTGTGCAAGGTTCCCGCCGAACAGTTTTTACTATGGGACTTTTAACGACAACACTATCATTTTATCGTACGCTATGAAAGGTAAAGGTTCGCTCGAGAGACCTATTTTATTCAGAGGCTTCCGAAAATGAATACTCTTACCTAATAATCGACGTGAAAAGTCCCAATTCAAGCATTTTCGCACTCAAATAAGTACTTGTTAGAAACGAGAGTAGTGTGTGGCAAATAAATAGGCCTGTGCAAGGTTCCTTAGATGCTTTTCGTAGACTAACCGCTTGAAGAAACGTTGAATAGTTTCCGAATAAAATCAACGTTGTTAAAGATCTTCACTCGTCTTCACGATCTTTGTAGGCGCCGCCATTAAGTTTGTAGTGAATTACATGAATTGGTGATTAAATAAAGAAAAATAACAGGATGTTTTGTATTATAATTTATACCTGTGTTCCTTAAGAACTATTGCATAGTAACAATAGTATTATTCGGCAAAGTTACCCACAGTAGATGATTGATGTCTTGGTATCACTTCACAGCAGGACAAGGAATAGACAAACAGCTCTCTATGCTCGAAGTTTCATCGAACCGTGCGCGAGTCTATGGTATATATCTCCTTTTTCTCTCTGTTTGTAGGTCAAGTGATAAGTGGAAGCGTGGCGTGAAAGTGGTGTACTGGGAAGCCGGTGTGCGTAGTAGTTGAGATCATATCACGTTGCGCGCACGAGGAAAAAAACAAACATACCACATATTTGATTAGACAGAAGGTAAGTTTGCGGCACGCGAGCCAGACAAGATGGCGTCAACCCCCGGGACTCAGTCGGCCGGCGTCCACCACGTCAGTATGTGATCTCCGGTGCCGTTGCGTGGCCTATCAGATGTGACGTCAGGGCGCCCCACAGCCAATCAGCGACGTGTCTCCGCTCTTGCCCAAGGTACCGCCACATAGCTGCGCTTCTCTGCTCCTACCTGTTCTGTGCTTTCTTTGCTTGACAGTAGATCTACGATAAGCGTTATTACTCAGGCTAGGTGAGAGGTTTTGCGCCCCTTTAACAACGAGTGCTTAAGAGCCACGGATCCCTATTCATGCTATTTTAGTCAGTTTTGCTTTTTAAATCTTGAAAATGAGCAGATATCGTTTTCTGTTACATAGAAATGTTGGAAATCGTTTATACTCTGTAGCCTTACTTTTTTAAACATAAGTTTATATATTTTTTGCTAATTATTGACTTGAAGAACATTTTAATTAAGCTGATAACTAGCCAAAAGTATAGAAAATTATGTTTTGAAAAAAAAAAAAAAGTCTAATTACAGTCAACTCCCTATTATCCGCACTGATGGAGAGGGCCGGTGCCTCAGATAATCCAAATTCGCGGATAATTCACTTGTACCCTTTCTTAGATTCAGCGGAATGAAAAAATGTCAAGTTCATTCTTGCACTAAAAGGCAGCAATTTACACTCTAAATCTGAATTAGTGAATATTCACTAATTCAACCCGATGCATGGAGCAGTTTCAACAAATTGAATCAGTGAGAAACCACTGCGATATCGGTGACAATTCACTTATTCCGATAAAGAGTGCCAACATTCCACAAGTTAATTAGTGAATGCCGACAAATTTTCCAGTAATTTTTCATTGATTCAGTAAGTGAAAATTGTTCTTTGAAAACCACTGGAAAAAACTGTGAGTATTCACTGATTCAATTGTGAGATGTTGGCACTCTTACAGGAAATCAGTGAATATTCACCAATTAAAATGTGGCTATATTCACTTACTCAAATTGTTGAAACTGCTCCATCCGTCAGTGTGAATTAGTGAATATTCACTAATTAAGATTTAGAGTGTAATACAGCAGGCTCTCGATTATTCGTATTAATAATTAGGGGGTATGTGCTAATAGTCTAAAAAAACACCAATATTTAAAGAATTACGGATATCTGATTTGTCGAAGATTAAAATCCCGTTTATACATTCATGCTAGAAGCTAATTTTTTTTGCCTGTTGGAAAATACTGAAATCTTCTTCAAGCCTTTCAAAATACGGCTGCGGTCATAAAACGTTGGTTAATATTATGCGAGTAAACACAGCGTGTAATTATAAGTAACCAATTACGTATTATGAAACAATCAATTAATTAAAGTGAGATATTTTGTGCGGATAATCCGCAAATCGGATAATCGGGAGTCTACTGTAGTACAAAAAATTATCTGCTCCGTTTCAGCATTTAAAAAATTAAACTCGCCAAAACAGCATACATAGGGGACCCACGCCGTTAAGGGTGTTCAAGTACGATAGTCATAATTTTATATTTATATAAAATAGTGTTAGTTTTGTAGACAATACTTGTGAGTACAGTTTCCTCGTACGAAAAAATTTAGCTGGCATAGTTTTCTTATAGCGTTGCGTCACAGTCAAAATTTACGTGTTCTGGTGCCATGCAAATAGTGAAAACCAATTGTCTTACGTATGTGAAATAATTCACAGTGAAATAACATGCTATGGGTTACGTAATAAATCATTCGAAGAAGTCGCGCAAACTGTTTTTGTATTTTTTAATATAATTCTCAATTTGCAACTTTTTTTCTGTACTTTTGCGTTTTTTTTAAACTCGAAATATTATTTTGTGAGTTTATTTAATGTTTTGTTGTATAGCTCGTGGGGTGTAAGTTCTCAGTGAATTATATTGTTTAAGTAGATCAGTTGGCTTTCAATATTTGCATGGCAGCCTAACAAGCAAATTTTGAATTTGACGCCCCGTTATGAGAAAACTACGCCAGCTAAAATTGTTTCATAAGAGGAAACTGCACTCACTAGTATCGTCTACAAAACCAACACTATTTCATATACGTATAAAATTATGATTTTATCGCATTTAAACACCCGATGAGGATGAAGTGAGGATATAGGATAACACAACGTACATGCCCGAGCCAGGATTAGATCCCAGAACCTCTCGCACCATAGACCGGCGCCTACACTACGGAGGCCGGAAACTATGCCTGAAATATTGGGCCAGTTGTGGAAGGAAAAAAGTCTATTGGCCGAGAATGGCCTGTCATGTCGCCATTTTTGTGCCAAGTCTGTACGGATGATGAAGTAAATGCGACAGTTACTTCAGTAACTATCATGCTATGTTGCCGCGTTTCTAATGTTATTAAATTCTAGGTTAAGTTGTTTGGGATGCAGTTGGATATTTACATAAGCATCAATCTAAAGTAAAGAGCATTTCGATATCGCGATTGGTTGGATAGATATGGAGGAATAATCGAAAACACATGTAACGTATTTTCACCCCCTAAATTATATACTTTCGAAACGTCATGGAGTCCTGTAATAGACATTTGTATACGTAACCAATTGAAGTAAAAATCACGACGATAGCCAATTGTCTTCCAGTGATATAGACGATTCATAAAAAAACACATTTAGACCCTTTTTACTGCTTGGGGGTCGAATTTCGAACAATCTCTTTTTAGAGCTCGCCTAAGACTTGAGGGGAACCCACACAACAATTTTTTCCTGTGACACTTTTACATAAACTCCGGAACCTTCTCATTTGACCACCGACTCATTTTAACTATTTGTTTCCCGCTCAGATTACTAATCAGCGAAAACACGCAACACAGACGCATGCACCAATGTGTGATTAACCTTTTCACGTATAGGTCTATTCAGGTCGTAATTAGTCTCCCAAACCATCTGAGATATCGAGGTGGTTTTTGCTGTTAAATGAAGCTTACGTAAAGATCTAAAAACTGAACTCAGGATCTTTCGAAATTCGAAAGTTACGGGTGTGAACAGTAGTAAAACGTTACAGAACTCCCGAAAAGTGAACATTGACTACGGAGAAATAACTCAGAAGTTGCAATCGATATTTTTTTGCTCTACAAAACACATTTATTGTAAGAATTTTTTTTATTGAGTAATTTGCGATGGGAGTTACTATGACTGTTACGTAAAAATCTTTGTTTGAAACAGATTAAGGCGTATCTTCTCTATGTATAAAAGAGAACATTGATAGACTGACTGTCCGACTGACATATCAAACTGTAGTCTGACCTAGAATCGTGAAATTATTTGTGTGGGTTGCCCTCAAGTCGTAGGCGAGCTCTAAGAAGAGATTTTTTCGAAATTCGACCTCTAAGGAGGTAAAAAGGGGTGAAGCGTATTTCCGAAGGAACGTCGGTAGAGCTTGAACCCGACGGCCTCTCTTCGTAATTTTTACTTTAATGGGTCACACATAAAAATGCATATTAGCCAATTAAAGGATTTTTCCAAATTCAACATTTAAAGGGGTGAAAATACCTTAAATGTGTTTCCGATTAACTATCGATATATATCGAATCCTTCGGGATAGAGAGTTGGTACCCACTTCAAAATGTTGTTTACGTAAATACCCAAAAAATAGTTTTAGGATTAATTGAAATTCGATCCCCAAGCAGTAAAAAGGGTCTAAATATGTTTTTTTAAATCGTCTATATCACTGAAACACAATTGACCATCGTCGTGATTTTTACTTCAATTGGTTACGTATACAAATGTCTATTACATGACTCTAAGACGTTTCGAAATTGTATAATTTAGAGGGTGAAAATACGTGAAATGTGTTTTCGATTATTCATCCATATCTATCTAACTAATCGAGATATCGAAGTGCTCTTTACTTTAGATTGATGCTTATGTAAATATCCAAAATACAGTTTAAATATATTTTCCGAATTCGGTCCCGAAGAGGTAAAAAAATGGTAAATTGTGTTTTCGATTCATAATATATTTATATCGACCACGTTGACGAAGTGATTGTTGTTTAAGATTGATGCTTACTCAAATACCTGAAAAGTAATGCCACGAATTTTGTAAATTCCTCACCTGAGGCCTCGCTCTTTAGTTTTGCAGTGGTTTCGAATATATTTTTAAACGCAAATTAATACATAATATATATCGAAATGTCATTCTGGCAGTTTTAACACTTATATATCATCGCGTGTATCTGAATTTTTCTGTTGCAATAAACGAAACGGATTTTTAGATTTTTGCCCCTGAAATAGCACACATTTTGCTGTCAAACTAAGCCAAAATTAAGCAAAATAATTTTTTGTAAGCAAACGGTACATTATTAAAAAAAAAAAAAAAAAAACGCTCTGGCAAAATTGTGTATTGTATGACTGTACACAATCTCAATTTTTTTCAAAGATTTGGTTTAAAAAATTTTGAGTTATTTGCAATTGTTTGAAATAAATGAAAGATCATGGCCCTAAGGAGTGAAAAGTGGTGAAATGTGTTTTCAATTAATCGTCGATATATCATGAATCCAGCGGGCTATTGTCGTATTTTTCACGTTCAAGAGACACCAGTAAAGTAGTTTCAAATGTGATTCAAGTGTTTTTCGAAATTCAGTCTCTTAGGAGGTGAAAAGACCGGGAATGTGTTTTAGATAAATCTTCGATATACATCGTACCCATCGAGATATTCAGATTATGTTTGCTTCAAGAGGATTATTACGTAAATAGTCGTGAAAAGATTTTAAGATTTTTCAAAATTCGAACTTTTGAGTACTGTACAGGAGTGATACGTGATTTTTTTTTATGAATGATCGATTTTGCTTCTACTGAAAGGGCTATCGTAATGATTTTCACTTCACTTGGATACGTATACAAAATATTAATGATGTGAAATTAATGTTTTTCCAATTTCTACATCTAAATGGGTGAAAATGCATAAAATTTGTTTTCTGTCAACCGACGATACTTATCTACCCAGTAGAGATATTGATGTGTAGTTCGCGTCAGACTGATGCTCACGTAAATACCTAAAAAAAAAATAATGCAAGTATTTTATTTTATAAGATAACTTAATTATTGAGAAGAAAACTTAGTTTGTGAACTTTCAAGGCAGGCGGCCCGAAAAGCAAGTACATACGACTAGCGAGAAATAAATTATAAAGGGGTTACATTTTACAGTTCTACTGAGGTGTGTTGTTGTACAACCTCTATGAGCTCAGGAAAATAATATTTTATTTTTAAATTAATTTTCATTAATAACTTTGGCGTTATGTGGCGCAGTTGTTTGTAGCTCGGGAGAAATTAGTCTTAATACCACGTAAAGTACGTATTTCATTCGATTACACTCTTACAATAAAGAGTTTGTAATTACCTCACAACGTCAACATTGATGTGACTATTAACAAGGCCCAGGCGAAGTCGCTGTTAGTGACAGGGACAAACTTAAAGCTGCTTTTCGCGTTGAAAGCTATAAGTTAACTTAACTAGCAGATTTGTCATCGTAACTCTTGATGACTGAACTACCTATCTGATATACAAAGATGTTTTTCAATTAAAGTAAATATTATCTGCAGACGATCCGAAAAGCAAGTGCGACCAGCGAGCAATAAATTATACAGGAATTTCGTTCTGTAGTTCTATCGAGACGCGGTGCTGTACAACCTCTACGAGCCAGGATATTGTATTTTTGAAAGTAGTTTTCATGAATATTATCGACGTTCTGTGGCGCAGTTGTTAGTAGCTCCGATCTATTGTTCGAGAGGTTCTGGGTTGAAATTCCTTTAAGAGGACGAGGTACATAATTCAATGCTAACAGCATTAATCTTTAACTTTAGGTTTCTTGAAGCCAATTTGCGAAAATTAAGCAATGGCAATCCTACACTGGAAAAAGAGTGTAGTTGTAGGTACCAAAATTTTGTTAAAATAGGGACAACAAAACAGTTTGGTTGTTGGTACTTCTTTGGACACTTCCTTCAACAATCTGTTTTGTAGAAGAAACAAAGAGTCTTGTTGCTTTTACAAACCAGATTGTTACTTCTACAAAACAGATTGTTGAAGGAACTGTCCAGAGTAGTTACAACAACTAAACTGTTTTGTTGTCCCTATTTTAACACAAGTATGGTACCTACAACTATACTCTTTTTTCAATGTAGACAATAGGTTTAGCAACGTTTTAAACAAAATTGTTTCCAGTGTTACGAACTTCTGAGGTACAATCTCTAACGCCGGAATCTCGTGCATTTAACTACGGCGCAAGAGATCACGCGTAATGAATTAGTATTTTTGGATAAATATTTACTCATAAAGTTGGCAAATGCTATTATCTAGGATTATCATTGAGTATTTTGTCTATATTGGCTTCGAAAATAGCGTAGGAATCAATTGATGTTTTCATCGTTTATTTATCTACCTCGCACTCTTAAAGGCTGTGCAAACGTGTATGTCTTACACAAAAACTGCAAGGAATATGAAATTAGTGCAATTCGGATGAAGCTCATAAGCGTTGAAAATGGATTATGCAGTCCACTATCTACTGAAGTTCGTCCACAACATTAGCCCACATCTCCCTGCCCTCAAGGCTGGGGAACCAAATACATTCATATTTCAGCGAAACATTATTCCGCCAAAACTCCTTGATACCACTTAACTTCAAGTGAATGTTTTGAAAAACAAATACGTTATCGAGGGCACCATCACCAATGGTTGTGCTCGAGGGAAATCAGTCTTAATACCACGTAAAGTACGTATTTCATTCGATTGTCCTCTTATATTTAACAGTCTGTAATCACCCTACAACGTCAACTTTGCTGTGAATATAAACGAGGCCCAGACGAAGTCGCTGTTAGTGTCCGGGATAAACTTAAGACTGCTTCTCACTTGGACAGCTATAGCTACTTATCATTATGTTAGAGTTGTTTGCGTTCTAATGGTTGCCTTAAGCCCAATGTGCAGTTAGTTTTGTTAAGAGTGCGTGGTAGATAAATAAACGCTGAAAATACAAATTGATTTCTACGTTTTTTTCGAAGCCAATATGGATAAAATACTCAATGACAATCCTAGATAATGGCATGTGCCAACTTTATAAATATTCACCCATAATTACTAATTCGTTACGCGTGATCTCTTGCGCCGCAGTTAAATGCACGAGGTTCCGGCGTCAGAGATTGTGCCTCAGAAGTTCGTTACACTGGAAACTACTTTGTTTAAAACGTTGGCTTAAACTGTTGTCTAGAATTGATATTGTTTAATTTTCGCAAATTGGCTTTTGGAAACCTACAGTTATTGATGAATGCTTTTAGTGTTGGATTATGTACCACGTCCTCTTAAGAGTCAGTGGACATGGCGCGTGATACCTGCTGTAGCGTGGTACGTATAGTCGTTTTTCATGTATAGTTACTAAAAATGTTTCTAATGCGTTTATCTACGAAAAGAATACACACTTCAAATTAAGTCCCTATGATTTTAAAACTGCAGTCCGATGATTAAAAACATGATTATCAAGCTCGCTAAAAATGACTTTTTCACGTTGCTGTACCGAGAAAATGTCTACCGTAATTGTAAAACAAAATCATAGAAACCTGCATTGGACTTTACCACATACTTTCCACAAATAATATTATACGGTCATCGCTTGAAGTCCTATTGAAAAACAGTTACTACGTAAATACTTAACGCTAGTTTAGTTCTCTGCGCCTAGAGGCGATGAGGTGTTTGACGCACTGGTTATATTCGACTTATCGCCTTCCCCGTTTCCGCGCCTCAAACGTAAAAAAAAAAAAAAAAAAAAAAAAAAAAAAAAAAAAAAAAAAAAAAAAAAAAAAAAAAAAAAAAAAAAAAAAAAAAAAAAAAAAAAAAAAAAAAAAAAAAAAAAAAAAAAAAAAAAAAAAAAAAAA
>PNEQ01000396.1:64927-76153 GCA_003012365.1 Medauroidea extradentata
ATATGTCGTAACGCTTGATGACTGAACTACCTTGCCAGGTGTACAGCGAGGTATCTGCTCCGAGTAATACACGCGAGCAAAGCCGTGGGCGTATTGCGAGGGAGTACAGACGTCACCAAGAAGGAACTTTGTTTATTTATATTAACAGTAAGTCATCAATAACAGGGCTAATGCCGCCTAATCGGTTTAGATAGCATCTTAATACGTGTGTTGTTCCCGACATCTAATTGCACTTATTTTTCCCCCGTCGCGTGTTTGGGAACTGTTGACCCTGAGTCACCTTGGCTTCTTCCTCGTGTGTGTGCGTGCTAACATGTCATCCATCCACGTCAGCTTCTGGCGATGTGGAAACATGTTTGTTGTACAAGCTCTTCGTCTGTCGTGTGTGGCGGGCATGTGCTGCGCTCGTAACCATGTGTGGTGCTTTAGAAGCTGAGTTCTGTGACCGCGGGCTTGTCGTGCTGCTGGAATCCATCTCGTTGTTTCTTAATAACAATGACTCTTGGGAAGATAACAACAAGACGACAAAGAAGACCAGTGATAACTAATGGTTCTACGTTATTCTTAGGCCGTGTCTCAATTCACCCAAAGAGTGCTCTTCCGTGCTCTCGCTCTCGCAAATACGTCACAACCACGGTCGTAGAACAGGTCTGGACACTCGCCTATAAACTTGACCCCCTTGTTGTTTGACTGTAGTTCGCCAAGTTACTGATAATGCTAAACTTTTTGGCGCTGCCGTTAGGGCGGTCGACCCAAACTCCACCGACTTCCATTTGACTTCCCTCCCACTAAGATAAACAATTTATCAAAACGTATTTTTTTATCAATGCATGAAATACTTCCTTCGCTCACAATTCAAAATCATGGCTCCAGAAATCTTTATTTACTTTATAATGTTAACAATGGTAAAAAGTGGGCGGAGTTTGAGTCCGACCACCCAGATTACAGCGCCAAAAGGTACAACATTCTCGGTAACTTGACGAACTACAGCCAAACAACAAGGGGGTCAAGCAAAATACATTGTTAGATAGGCGAGTGTCCAGACCTGTTCTTCTACGACCATGGTCACAACTACGTCAGCGAGAGCACTCCGTGCCTTTCGCAATTATTCTCCGAGAGTTCAAAAGAGCGAGAGATCGAAGTTATATACTCGCTCTCGTGCTCTCAGGTGTTCGCCGTCTTGATTAAAACTATGGTTTGAGGTTGCCGAAGAAAGGCGCGTCACATATTGCAAATATTTCAATAGTTATACATAAATAATTATTTCCAACCAGGAATTGCCAATGGCGAGAAATTCAGTAAACATTTTCGGCCCTGATATGCGTTTAAATAAACAACATAAAAATTGTTGGCATCGCCTATAAACAGCTATTCCTTGCTTGAAATACGACTCTGGTAAGTTTAAGAAGTATTATTTGAATCGCAAAAAATGTATTTAATATGTTTATAACTTGTATTAATACAATTTACGGGCTTGTAACCTTTGCATTGTTTGTTTACAAATACTAGAGAGCATCGTCCCAACTGGAGAGAGCGCCAGAGAGCAAACAAGAGCACTTTCTTAGTGTTATGCGAAAGAGTGCTCTTTAAATTGAGACACGGCCTCAGATAGCTGAACGCATGTAATAATAATAATAATAATAATAATAATAATAATAATAATAATAATAATAGTAATAATAGCATCCGTATAATCGTTATAAGCAGGGCTGCACGCATTAAAACCTTGCAGGCTTGAGACCCCGCCCCCCCATCCCGCTGTAATGTTTGAATCTGGACTAAAGAGAATAGTGGCCCCTTTACTTTACGGGAACTGCTTAAATAGCACCATTTTGCACCTTAAAATCCAAATTTTTCCCTGGGCAGGAACCCAGGACCCCTCGCTTTATTGAGGGATCTGTGTTACTTCATAACATTCCCAAATTTTGTACAATATTTTTATTGGTGTATTAGAAGGTCGTGGTTACGGTATTTCAACGGCACGTGTAACGTAACGTAGAAATATAGCCTATAATACCAACATTTTAACATTTTGAAATTTACTCTTGAGATTTGGACCCGCTCCAAAAAATGCGTGTGACCCTGCTTACAATAAGCGAGGCGAAGTCATTGTTAATGTTGAATCATATTGTGCAGTAATGGCCCAAGTGATTAATTTCCAAATGTTGACTTCAAAAGTGCTTGCTTTATCTGGAACCAGCTATACGCTGGAACCCCACTTGTGTTTTTTTATGCAGTCTTCGAAAAATATGTAGTTTAAATGCAATTGTTTAGCGTTAATTATGTGCGGTGCTCTTTTAATTTATAGAATATATTCGTCACCGAGCTACAAGTAGTTCGCTGATTGAGGGCTTTCAATAGCAACTCGTGAAGAGAAATTCTTGTTCATGTCTGGGTACACATTGGTGTCTAGAGACTTACTAATACGCACTTAAGTGTGTTAATGTGCGGTCAAAACTTGTATAGAATGTTGTAAGTTCTTAGTTTTGTTAGGAAAATGACACGAAAGTTCCCGGAAACCACTGCAGAAAACTTGTGGTGTCCTCATATGGGAAAACTTAAGGCCATTCAAATATTTGTCGAATTCAATTACTTGAATAAATTTCCGTTCGATAAAAATTGGAGCGACTGATTGAAAATTTATCGCACAGTTTTTAAAAGCTAAATTCTGCACATAATAAATAATGGAACAATTTTAAAATATCTACTTACACTGCACGACATGAAAATTATTGGTTGAACCGAACCAAATATTATTATTATTTTGTTTATTTTATTTTAAAGAATAATCCGCGTGTTTATTTTTTAATATCCTTCAATTAACACACAGGACCAAATTAATAAGCTATTTGAATACTATTGTCAGATAAAAATTTCTTAGTGGGTAAGAGTTTTTGAATCAAGAAAATAATAATGTTCTAAATAAACATTTTTGAATAATTTCAAGACATGCTATAAATGTACAGACGAAACGGCCGTGGATAGGGCGTCAATATGGCGTCCCATGGCATTCAAATAATTGAATTCAATAAATGTGAAAGAAAATTGAAGCAAAATTTGGTGGTGTGAAAGGACGTTAAGGTGATTGGCAACTTACGGATTACTTTATAAGACTCGGTAATAAGTAGGCCGTTGAGTGTACGCAGGAGGAGAAGTAATGAGAAATCAAGCTGCTTAATCGATTGTACCACAGGATAATTATTTATTGTGTTATTTTTACACCGATCATAATATCACGAGATATCTCCCAGCTGTAAACGTTTCTCGCAGGTTGGGACTGCTAACTATTTGTTCACTAGAACCGCTTGGTATTTTGTAGTGGTTTTCATAATTTTCGTGTTTTTCACCGCTGAATCAAAGTGCCTAAGTAAAATCATGTGGTACAGTCCGTCTTGGCGTATTTTCTCACATGTATTTTGACGCGGACAATCGCATAACATACGTTAATACTGAAGTGCCTGTAAATGCTGCAACCCACACAGTTGTCATGTACGGCGGGTTGCGTGGTAGAGTGACAGGCGACCGCCAGTCAATGAGCGAAAAATTCACATTTCCTGCCACTTACACCGTAAGGCTTATGTGGTTCATTCGGAATTATTATATATGAATACACAATTAAATGGTTGACAGAAATTTCCTTTTACTTACAACTAAAATCTGGAATATTAAAAGTTTAAAATATTAAATTACAATTTAATGTAATGAAATTTCCTCTAAGTCGTTGATTAGCTAGAATCATATAATAGTTTTCTTAGAAAAAAATAGGTCTGCATAGTAAAAATAGTTTTCAACATATATATGTAGCCTATTTGCTATATATTCTTCCTTTAAAAAAACAGCATAAATATGAACCCGTGGCCTAAGCTAAAACTGAAATAAGTTTCTAATAAAAACCTAGGTTTGTCCTGAAATCGCTGTTCTTTATTTTAAAACATACAAGGTTGTAAATTTGTATACCGATAAATGCTGCGTCTTTTATCTCTGCTTACAAGTCGTTAAGAGGGCGTGGTACATAATTTAACGCTAAAAGCATTCATCTATAACTGTAGGTTTCTTGAAGCCAATTTGCGAAGGTTAAACAATAACAATCCTAAACAATAGTTATAGCCAACGTTTTAAACAAAATTGTTTCCAGTGTTACGAACTTCTGAGGCACAATTTCTGACCTCGTGCATTTAACTGCGGCGCAAGAGATCACGCTAACGAATTAGTAATTTTGGGTAAGCATTTCCTCTTACAATTGACAAATATCATTATCTAGTATTGTCATTGAGTATTTTATCCATATTGGCTTCGAAAAAAAGCGTAGAAACCAATTGATGTTTTCAGCGTTTATTTATCTACCTCGCACTCTTAAGGGCGCAGTCTACCACTCGCTTCAAATGTGTTGCAGTGTGTTCGTAAAAACTTTTTTTTTTCGAAACTCTTCCACAAGTGTCCATAGTGCCAATGTACGAAAAGAAAATACGCTTCGAACAAAGATGCAATGCCATTGTTAAGACACCATGCTATTTAAATCTGTTTTTAGGCCCTCCGACATAGCTAAACACGGCCTTTTCAGACTACCGTACTTCAAAATGTACTAATCGGATGTATGTTAAACTCAGGTACGTGCACTAAACTTTGCTACCGCTTAATGTCCCATAGTGAAAACTGTTTCGGCGGGAAGCTTGCATGTTAGTTCAGTGCTTGTCTCGTTGTGGCGATGCAGCATTTGATACGCCCTTCAGTGTCGCTCTTATAGCTCCGGAACTTCTGAGCCTCTAACGCGCAGGTAGACGGCTTCCTTAAGGGTCCTGCCCATCAAGCTTGCGGCCACGGAGTTTATAAACGTGCTTGCGTGTGCTGTGCAGGGTGATATGGACCAGCAGGTGAGGAAGCTTCCCTGGACACCAAGTTACATCACCGTCAAGAAGAACAAGGTCAGTGCTGCAGATAATGACCTGGCTGCGACCTGTGTCCTTGGGAACGACGCCTGCCCTCCACCTGTCACCTACAAGGTGAGTACACTCTTCATACATATGCTGGGCAGACTCATAGAGGACCCCCTCGATGACGAGTCGGCTGCATAAGTGCCCGGAAGTATAGGCAGGCTTGGAAATCCTGTTAGAGGTGTGGATAGCATTTTGACTCCAACCAAAGGGCAGCTGAGTAGAGGGTCTCAGAAGGGGGGAGTATGACGGGTGTAGAGTTCCTGGGGTGGCTGTCCCTAAGCCTGTTTCTTCCTATTAATAATTGGTTGAAGGCGTATTGTAGTGCTCCGCTTAGGGGTTAAGATTTCTCTATACCCTTGATGTACAATTTCTTTGTTTTAGAGCCGTAATATTTGTTTTTATACTATAAATGAAAAAAAAAAAGGTTTGTTTGAAGAATCAATTTTCTGTATGTGTTCTTTAACGTTTCTACCCTAAATTTACATTTAACGCATAAAGCAAATTTAGTACAAACATGTTAAAGATGGGGGTGGTTTAGGAACTCCTGGTTGGGAGTAGACTTACAGGGTGAGTCCTTGGGTCCTGGTCTGGTTCGCCTTACTGGACTCGTCCACGAAGCTGTTTCGTAGAGGTTGGGTAGCCTCGCTCTAAGCAAGGTTCAGTTGCTAGGTGAGTGGGTTTCAACTACCTACCACAGCGATTGGAAGGAGCATTATCTCCTGTCAGTGGTATTCAACTACCCTGTCAGCATATTGCTTGGTTGAACGTCTATGGTGTGCCCTGGATGTCTGGGACTGACTGCTGATTGACGACCCTCCCAGCATAAAGGTCTGCAAGGTGTATTCTCGTAAGCCTTCGGGATCAGCTACAGGAGGGCGGTACTGCCACACACCGGCGGCAGCGATGCCGAACATGTGTATGTACTCTCAACTATACTGCACACTAGGTAAGGGGTCCACACTCACTCTCGGAGGTCATATTGGGTATGCAATATACAGGATGATTCATGACAGAGTATGACATTGTGTGCTGTGACAGCTTGTGGAATAAAAGTAAGCGGAAAATATGTTTTCAAATTTACAGTATAGTGAACGTAAAGGAAGTTGCAAAATTGCATGTCAATTTTTTACTGTGGACAATCCTCAAATCTAGAGGATCAAAAAATGTGATAAAAACACGGGGTCCGGAAATGCTCCTATACTCTACTACAGGGCTCATGAGACAGTGAATAGTACGTGAGCTGGATTATGTTACATCGCACATGGCCTACTGTCCAGTTAACATATGTCTCGTCTTGTCTATAGATGCCGATAATAACCGCTATGGCGTTCCACAGTAGCATGATCCAGTTTGCTGTGAACTGTACAGTGGCGGATCCAGAGGGGGGCACCAGGGGCAAGTGCCTCCCCCCCCCCCCCCCCGAAAAACCAGTTGTCTGATACATTGATATTGCTGATAAAAATAATTGTTTCTGCAAACTGCAAGTAAAATCTTTGCTGTATTGCCTGCATTCATGGATGTGGTCAAGGCTTGTTATCGTATAGTATGTAATGGCAACACTGTTAATATAACCGCTACATCGACATACAATTTTAATTGTTAAGGATAGGTAGAAATACATTTCATAAACCTTTGTGCCATGAAGTGCCTTCCTATACTACTTAACTATTATATGTAGTGTGTAGGTTAAATACAAATTTAGTAATTTTATTACATATTTTCTCTAGCTGCTCTGTGAAATCCTAGAGTGCCCCCTCCGAGGTGAACTTCTGGATCCGCCACTGGAACTGTAGTGCTGACACTGTGCATTTTCCAACCCATGGTTGTATCATATTTTTTGTTCTCCTAGTTGTGACAAGTGCATCGTCGTTCATCATCACTGGCTCATAAGGCCTCCCTCAGCGCGGGAGTAGTACAAGCCCCTGGGGAGGGCTCTTGTCCACCCAGTTTTAATGCATTTGATATAACGGACAGGCATAAGGCTAGCCCACTCCCCTCTCCACCTCGTGTGGCCACAGACAGCAGCCTCTGTAACACTATTCCTTCCACTCCACCCCCCTTACGCCTGCTGGAAAGGTTAGGGGGGTGCAGGGCAGCCTTCCTCGCCCAGGTGTCCCTTAATTACGGAATTTTGAATACGTAAAAATAGTGCAGGTCTTGTGTAAGACAGGCCACAGACTGATAAGACCTGCAGCCTGCCCGTGTGCCTAAAGGAAAATATGGTTTTGTAATTACGTTTTAATTCGAAATCGCGTGATTTTGAAGTTACGTTGAGCTCCGGAATTCCGTGATGCAGTCATCTCGGCTTGAAATAATATGAAAGTTAGTTAAATTTAGTTTAAATGAATGATGTGAGCCTGAATTTCTATGCACGTACTGCGAGAAGCAAGGCCGCAAGGCGTGGCGAGCCATTGGCAGCCCGGCCGTGTGGTCGGCCAGTCACAGGCGAGCTCGCAAAAAAAAAAAAAAATTTTTTTTTACTCATTTAATTTTACGTGAAAAAATACAGGAATGTGTACCCGTGAGCTGTATTGACTGCCAGAAACAATTACCGTTGTGTTATTTTAACCAATATATTGACATGCAATTTTGCAACAGCCTGAAGGGGGGGGGGTAGTAAACACAACCTTAGAAACGATATTCCAGTAAATTAAAAACAATAAATTATGTATTTTATGTTTTATTATTTAGATACTGTTCAAAGTTTTGTTGCTTAATATCAAGTTTTTTTTTTTAACGTCATTATAAAGGCTATTTTCAGGATACTATTACTATCTCTACTGTTTTCACTGTGTATGGACAAGTGGAAAACACATGTTTGGCTTTCTTTCTTCCAAGCCATCACCATACAGAATCTACACACTCCTTCCTGATTCACTCTGTACACTGCTAAGTTTTGTATTATTCCACTACATGCTTTCCATCTGGCAACCTTGGCTTTGTCAAAGCATTCCAAGATTTGTGTCTGTTGTGCAATGTGAAGTAATAGGCCTTTTTTTTTTACAAAAAAATCTTTTGGATGTTTACTTGCCAGGATTTGCTGGAACTGTTTGTTTTCCCCCAGGTAGAGTTTACAAACTATGTTTTGAAAATATTGAAAACTTATTTTAATTGATCATAAAAATGTTACCAACATTTAAATATATTTCAACATTTTTTATACTCTTTAAGTTATTTAATGTTTGTTTTGTATTTAGTATTTTTTCTTCAAAAATTAAATTTACATTATTTTTCTTATTTAAACTTATTGTTTGCATTCAAATGTAAACATTACTGTGTATTTAATTTTATTAGCAGAGGCTTCGCAATCAAACTTAATTTTCCAACAAGATGGCGCACCTTCGTATTTCAACTATTTCAACCATAATATAAGGAATGTTGTGGATGAAATTTACTATTTGAAAGTGTCAGGTTGAAATGTATCCTTACTCATGTCTGAGTATAGATGTTTGTTGTCTGCCCACAGCAGGCAGTGGAGGAGGAAGAGGAGACGCTGCACGTGGCGTTGGGGCCCATCCTTGTGATGGCGCAGTGCTGTGGTCTGATGCCTCTGCACGGAGTGTCTGCGCCCACGCCCTCCACCCTGAGGTTCTACCGCAGATCAGTGCGCTTCGTGTATGCCCTGTGTATCGCCCTCATGACTGGGGCGGTGGAGTTGGCTGCCATCATACACATGGTCAGATCTCTCACCACCAGCGGCAGGGAGTTCATGTGTAAGCAGCTCGGACCACACACTGTGTTATGTATGTACTGTAGAACCCCGATTTTAAGTGTACTGGATTTTAAGTGGCAGCGATTTTGAGTGAGGAACCGTCAAAATATTAAACATCAGTCAGACTTGCTTTTCAGTGTGAGCTTTGAAAGAACTGTGCAATGGGAGTGTATGACTGGATTTATTTGCTTGGCCATCCATTTTAAGTTGTCATTCTCGGGCACCGTGAGGTCACTTAATTTCAGGATTCTACTGTATGCTAATTTTGGACTTCTTCAAAGACCAAGGGAATGTAAATGAAAATGATATGGGGTTCAGCAGTCATTACTTATCATAAACATATATTTAAATTATGATTACTGTGACAAGAGGATTGATTATGTTGTGTTAGGAAATAGAAAGGCACACTGATGTATGTTTGCATCTCCTAACTGCAGTCACGCCCAGCCTTCTGGACTGTTGTCTCTTGCATCTCTTCTGGCCGACTGACCACTATATTGCTGGTTACTGTTCTATCTACACTTTCCATTCTGCATTGTCTTAGTCATGACAATATTTTACTGTTGCTTTTATTCCATGCCACCAAGTTGATTCCTGAAATACTTGCAGTTGTGTGCTCCCTTTCTCTTCTTGTCATTGGCCGTGTTTGTATAGTGGTGCCACTTAGCTTTGTTACAACTGGCGTGGAAAGGAATGTTGGCAGGGCTGGCACGTCCCAGCTCTCCAATACAGTAATTTTGTATTCCATATCTTTCCTCCCTCTTCCTTCCAATATTTTGGAATTTAATTTGATATCCCCAAATAATTTTACATGCTTGTGAACATAATGACTTTAAAAATTTTTTTTGAATAGTTACATTGCAACAAAACAATTTACTGCATCACTCCTCTCCTTTTTCCCCCCAAACCAAATTCAAAAAAATAAATAAATAAATACTTGCAGCTATTGTGCTTGACGTGCTTTTTTGTTGATATACTGTGGACTCTTTACAGGGAAAAGGTATAATTTACAGTACCTTTGACAATTGCAAAGGTTTTTATTTTTATTATTTTATTAATTTTGATCACTTTTTCTTTTTTTGTTGTTGTCAACTATTTGTGATCAAAAGATAGTTTCATATTCATTGTTATCTCATATAATTTAGGCAGGAAAACTGAAGATATTTCTAAAGGTATTGGCTATTGGCAAATATAATATACGTTAATTTGTTTTACAGTAGTTATTTCAAGCGAAAGTAATCTTCAGAGTAGTTAGGTTCTGATATGGAATTAGGAAAGTATACGTGAGAGTGGTGTGTATTGAAGTTAAGAATACACGAAAGTTAATGCATTGAGTTAATACGGTGAGAATGCGTGAAACTTCCCTTAGCGGACACTTCCGAATAGCGGACACTTCCGAAAAACGGACATTTTTCCAATCACCGGCAGATTAACATGGAGCCTTATGGAGAAAAACTCTCCAAATAACGGACATTCTTATTAACGGACGCGGACACATAATAAGTAGCGAATAACGGACAAAATGCGCAAAAAAGGGGCGCGAAAACAGTTGCAAAACAGCTTCAATGAATGTTTCGGCAGCGAGTCGTAACTAAGAAAGTGCGATTTGTACACCCCTTGTAAGCAGGTAGCGCGTAGCCTCACGTTATCTCGACCCCCCCCCCCCCACACACACACACGCACGCGCGCAGCTGCCGTGTAACTCGATCCTCCCACCACACACGCGTGCGACGTGTGTTGTAGCACTTAAGTCATTGTTTACTCTTCTTTTCATGCACTTCACGTAATAGTGTAGCAGTCGTAATCGAGTAACTTATTTTGTGTGAAATGTCTCCTGCGGTTCCAGCAAACGTACATTCCCAAAAACGGATGGACTGACTGTAGATACACTAACGTTTCAGTGTTTGAGTGGTTTTGTAGCCTCTGTTTCTTTCTTTCTGAGGCTGTGACGTTTACTCGGCAGATTGATAGTGTAGAAAACGTTTTTTTTTTTTTGTCATGCCTTTCATTCAATTAAGTGAGCCGTATGAAAATACTCGAGTTTAGCCGAATGCATATGGAGTGAGGATTTGTTCACATACACGTTGAGAACAATGGACAAATTAGGGTGACATGAGCTGCAGTTAACGTAAATTATGCACCACAAAACATTGGCATCAAACTTTTTTTTTTAATAATTACCCACGTCGATCTCGGAAACTTTGACACACGACTCGGAAATATTTCACGTGCCGAACCGGCTGACAGTGCGAGCGAGAGCGAGCGACGTGTAGAAAAGGCACACAGTCTCATGCTCGCGCGCGCTAGTGTGTGTGGATGAGTCACGTCGGCCAGCCAGCTGTATCGGCGCGTGGTAAGATTTATTGCCGTACATCGTCGATAGGTTTTAAAATTTCTCCGAAAATACCACAAAAATTCGGCCTTGGACTAGCGAGAGTTTAACGCAGTATAGAGTTAAGAAAATTATGTAGGTCTATCATTTTTGTATTTAAATTTTTTATATATGTACTATATTTTTTATATACTACTGTAATTCCTAATAGCGGACACTTCTCAATACCGGACATTTTTTTATGCACC
>PNEQ01000397.1:0-10416 GCA_003012365.1 Medauroidea extradentata
TTTTTTTTTTTTTTTTTTTTTTTTTTTTTTTTTTTTTTTTTTTTTTTTTTTTTTTTTTTTTTTTTTTTTTTTTTTTTTTTTTTTTTTTTTTTTTTTTTTTTTTTTTTTTTTTTTTTTTTTTTTTTTTTTTTTTTTTTTTTTTTTTTTTTTTTTTTTTTTTTTTTTTTTTTGAGTTTGGTGCATCAGTTGGTTTTAGTGTAGTCCTTAAAAACGGAAACATGCAAAATATGTCTAACAACCCATGACAGATGAAAAAATTTCATAAGAGCCAAATTTAGTCACATTGTGGGTCTAAATAAGAAAAAAATATCTGGTACGAATAAAAAATTAAAAATTGTGATAAAAATTGCGGTAGACCACGCCCCTAACAGAAATATACACGTAGTATAATTACTAATATAGACTTATTTTACAGCTGAAAAATAAAAGAATCTTTTTTTTCAAAGATTTTAGATCAAAGGGCGAAGGGCATTCTGCCCTTTTTGCCTCTGCCACCCTCTAAGCAGCACCACAAGAAAGCAGTCATGCCACTTGCTCTTTTCAGCAGATGAAAACTTATCTGTGAAATGTCCATAACCAAAGGGCTGGGTTAAAATACACCTTCTATGTATATTAAAAAAAGTTTTAGGATGTTCGGTTCTATCATAAAAAATTTCGCCGACTGAGAACCCTTATCAGGTCGATCATTCTAATTGACCGACACATCTTGCAAAGAAAACCTAGTCTCTGTAGCAGTGTGTCTACCAGATTGTGAAAAGTAAAATTTAGTGACTTTTTAGTGACTTTCTTGAAAAACTGGTAAAATAGAATTGATAAATATTTTTTTTAACAAGTGCAACAAGGCCGACAATTTTTATTATGTTTCCTCCAACTGTTGATAGCGCGAAGCATATCCAATTCTAAAATGTGCAATTAATATATACCTTAATTTAAGTTGTCTTTATGAAGATGACTATGATAAATATATATTCAAACTAATTATTTGGATTACTTGCACAGTGCACGACAAATACTAGTAGTGTGAACATGCATGTTTGACAAATGATTCAACAAGAATCAAACACCCGAGAATAATTTTCGTGACTTTTACCAAAATATACTTCAAATTAGTGACTATTGTGGGACTTTCGTGACCTTTTTCACATATTGTGACTTTTTCGGGACTTTCGTGACTTTAGTGACCTAGTAGACACCCTGTGTAGCAGTTCTCAAAAACACATTTATTACCGCACGTCGCATTTGCTATGCAAAAAATTACGCTTTATGGTACCGCGCGTCGTCCATTAAAAATTTCTTTTACAGGCACCAGCGGTGTAAAAAACACTCCACCAGAGCTGCTAAATGACGGTAACGTGCCACGCCCTAACCCTTTTGATTACTTGAAACTTTTTTTTACCGATGAGTTGATTGCATTACTCATGATTGAAACTAATTCCTATTATAAACAACAGTTTGAATCACTAAAAGGCATGACTTCCAGCCCATCCTTTGCAAACTGGAAGCCGGTAACAGATCTAAAAATGTGGCAATTTCTGGGTTTGTTGTCTTTGATGGGCCTGGTTGAAAAACCTAAGCTGACCGATTATTGGACAACAAGGGAAATATACCACACACCGTTTTTTAGGAAAGTTATGAGTAGGAATAGATTCCTTCAAATTCTAAAATTTCTGCATTTTAGTGACAACTCTTCTGCTGACCCAAATAACAAGTTCACCAAAATTCAACCCATTATTGACAGTTTCCTAAACAAGTTATGAGCTGTTTACACTCCAAAAAAAAATACTTTCACTTGGTGAAGGTATGGTTCTCTGGAGAGGTAAGGCTAAGTTTATTTAGGGTATTCATGCCAAACAAGCCAGATAAGTAAGGCATAAAACTGTATATTTTGTGTGAAGCTGACAGTGGTTACTGCTACTCGTTCTGTGTATATTCAGGAAAACAGCAGAACCATTGTTGATATAGTTTCTGATCACTTAGGTGAACTAAAAGAATAAGGGTATTGTATCTTCATGGACAATTTTTACAACTGTGTAGATCACAGCAGAAAACTTTTGTCTGTCAACACACACACATGTGGAACACAGACAGAACCATGATACTCAGAAAGAGCGCTTCGCTTGTGCCAAAGAGCTGTAAAACGGAGAGGTGGTGTATCGCAGAGATGGTGATGTGCATGTAGTTTTCTGGAAAGACAAGCGCCTGGTAAAACTCATATCTACCATGAACACAGCAGGATGGCGAATGTAAAATAAAAAATAATAAATAAAAAAAGAAACCAAGTCCTGATAGTGTATACCGGAAACCAGAGATTGTCGTCAGCTATAATACCTACATGAAAGGCGTTGACCAACTTGACCAGATGGTCAAATACTACCCCATGGCCTGCAAAACAAACAGGACGAAGAAGTGGTTTTTCATTTTTTCATGATGGCTGCATACAATGCCTTTGTTGTAATGAAAGAACATTCAGGGGTAAAGTTGAAGTTTGTCGACTTTCTGTCGCAGTGCGTTGAAACAATGACGACTACTCCGACAGAGAAAACCAGTAGTTGCTAGTTGAGTCCGACAACTCTAGTGACTGTAATTCATCTGTCTCCCCTGTTGCCCGGCCACTAGTGCAGGACACTGCATCTAGGCTCTTGGGAGGCATCAAGAACCATCCACTTGTGAAGATTCCACAAGTAGGAAAACGGACAAATCTGTTGAGGCAACGTCAAGTGTATTCTGTGAATGGTGGTAAACCAAAACGGACAAGTTTTATGTGTTCCACCTGCATCATTCCCTTGTGCCCTGACAGTTGCTTTTCCTATTACCAGAGTGGGAAACATTTTAAGAAATTAAATTACATAGGCTATGATTTTTCAGTTTCAAACTTTTGTAATGGCTTGTAAATATTTTTTCTGACTTTTCTTTTTGTAACTATAATTGTATAACGTTTTTTTATGTATCCGTAGGTAAAAATGGTGGTTACTTAATTATTTTTTGCTGGCAAAACTTTAAAGGAAAGTAATGAAACACATAATTTTTAACTAAAAGTTGTTTCAATAAATTTTTATTTTAAAAATTAATAAAAATCAACAATTGACATTTTTAATGTATTCCCACACTTCTTCCTATAGGAAAAACATCACTCTTATATGCATAGCATTAGGAATCAGACCTCAGTAATTATATTTCGATTTCATTGCACATACATCAAAAAATCTCTGCAAATGGTGGTATCAAGGAGCAGTTATCAGAAAAAAATTGTGGCAATCAATGTGTTAATGCTGTCCAAAACCCCAACAACCCACAAAGCTTTGTTTAATGTATTCAAAGCAAAATCTATTTTTCTGACAACTTACCTTTCGCTTCTCACAGCACCATTCTAAAAATTGCTGATTTCAATACCTTTTTTGCACGTAGCTCAGGGCCGTGCCATGAAGTGGGTCGATCCCCGGATTTTCGTACGTGGAAATCGTGCCAGACGCAGTTGCTGGTCGGCAGGTTTTATCGGGGATCTCCTGTTCCCCCTCCTCTTTATTTGGACTCTGGTCCTACGCACATCATGTCATCCCTGACCAGCACTAAAGACCTAGATGTTTAACGCTGACAAATCTCTTCACTTCACCGCCCTCCCAAATTTTCCCTTTTTCTCACGTCAGAATGACATTGGGTAATTCGCAGTAGCATATACAGACGTGCAACCAACCAAAAATGACACGTCTGTGACGTTCTTACCTAAATTTGTGGAAAATTACATGTATAAGGGGTTGTAAGAATAGCTTTGGCAGCCAGTATGTTGCGTTAAAATAAATTGGTAGCTCTAGTATTATGCAACACACGAATGTCTAATACCAAATTATGATGTAGCCATGGTGAACACAAATGTTTCTACACATGACTTACACTGTTTTCTTGATAAATTCCTCGATTTTACATACTGACACATTCTTTACCTGTTCCAACCAAGGCAATATTGCTTTCGGTCTGCACACAATTTAAAATAAATGGTTGTTAGTTGAGGCCAACAAGCAAACGTCAAAACCGTAGCAATATCACAATTTTTGTCACCTTGACCAACAACTTAAAATTTCAATTTTTTTTATCTGCCATCATATTTTCGGGAATGCATTCACAATAATGCCACCAACACATTCGTAAGTATCAGATTTCTACTAAACTACAGTCAATAATTTGGTACTAGAAGAGCAAAACAACATTGTCCTATATCACAGATGAATGTACACTGTTGTGTATGGACACCTTTTCCCACAGAAATACGGGATACGGACATGGTAGCCACCAAAGATCGACAAAGCTACGGTACGAAACACCACAAGCGCACAAGTTGCAGATACAGACTTGCCGGACATTATAAACTCAAAAGTAGCACATGCACACATGTGTATCATTAAACTGAAGAAGTAGTAATTATGTTAGCCCGCATGCAGATTGTCACATTGTCATTTGCAGCCAGCATTTCATAAAGTTGATTATTTTGAAACACAGTGGATTCTGTATGTACTGAAACCTGTTGGACTGAAATATCTGTATCCATGGAACACATTCTCCGGCCCGTTTCTTTATTTTACATCAATTTCCGACCACATCCATTGAAATCCCTTATGTATTGAAATTTTCTGTCAGGACCTTGAGAAAGGGTGGATAGCGAATCCACAGTACACTGCACGTGTCATCAGGGTGTTTACATGTTTTCATAGTACGTATGTCCTATTTATTGCCTTTAGGTTTAACAAACTGACTCTTCGCTTCTAACCATCAAACTTAAAGTAACAACGAGACGGGAGGGGGAGACCCGCTACATTCTGCCGCCCCGAAAAGGGACGTAACCTCCAAAATATATATAAATAACGTAGACGTAGACGGACGCGCCACATTCTGTTGCCGAACAGGGACATCGGCGACGTACTTCCAACATGTACATTACAACAAACAACAGAGCGACGTAGCAAGACACGTCACATTACGTCTTGGTGCCTAACACCACTTAAATTAATACACACATATACAAATTATACATAATCAGCAATGGGATACAGCACTACTGTACTTGAACTCACCTTAATTGCATTGTCCCTGTCTTCGAAGTGAATGAAGGCATAGTCTTTTATCTTCTTAACTCTTTCTACTTTGCCAAATCTTTCAAATGATTCTTTTAACTTGTCTTCCGAGCAGTCTTGAGTTAAATTCCTTACGTATAACACCTTCACCTACAAAACAAATATCCAAAAACTGTCACAGGAAGAAAAACTAATAACTAACACAGTATATATAAGCATTCATTTTACAGTAACTTTAATAAACATAAAAGCAAAACTAAAATGAGACATCAGATACGTTTTTATGTTTATGTAACCACAGTCTTGTCTCATCACGTAATTACAGTGAAACCCTCTTATTAATTTTCAGATATAAGAAATTTTCTGTTTAGTAAGTTGAATAATGTTGAAACTTTTCTATATGTAATTGAACCACGTAAAGAAGTTTTCCTGAACGATTATCATTACTTCCTTTAGCCCAATTACAATTTTTTGTTTTTATTGGCATTCAACACAAATTTCCATGTTACGTAATTTGCATTACAACAAATAGGAATCTTGTATTTCTATCTACTAATCAAATTACCCTCATTTCGTAACATGAAAACTGTACATTTTTGGAGCAATACATGTTACCAAATATAAAAAAAAAATGTACACAAAAAATTTTTAATCCATTTGGTGAAGTATTAACAAGCGAAGACTTGATCAATTTGATATTTCAATAAAACCATATAAAAACCTAAAAATTCTAAATGATAAATATATTTTCTAAATTAATACCTTAATACAGTAAAACCTACATCTAACAAACATGAAGGGATTAAAAAATGGCATGTATATAGTAAGGAGGACTGTTAAATAGAAGTTTTAAACAGCCAATTTCTAATTAACATAGAATTTAACAAAACTCACTCTCTGTATACCCTGGAAATTATGGAGGCAACAAAAAAAAAATCACTAAACTACCATTTATTTCAAAGATAATGAATTAATACTTAAAAATGTCTCGAGTATTATACCTAGCACACAGACCTTCATCTTTAGGTTTGCCAGATTCTAGACTAGCTATCAGAATTTACACAAAGTTCTTCACCACATACCTTGAGTATGGTACTGTTACAACGGCTTTTAAATTTGGAAAGCCAGCCATTGGATTCTTCCAGATCTTATACTTTCCATCTATGTGCCTCCAGTCAAACCTTTTCATGTAGAATAGGTCCCGATACAATACTCTTTGACGCCCTAACCCCCATGAACCAATTAAAGTTATTGTCAAAGTCTTCATTTATACATACATTAACACTATTCTTATTTGCACCATCCAAGGCAGTTGTGTTTTCAGTCTGCACACGATACTAAATTACGATTAATATTAGATGGGATATCAAAACAGCAATATCACACTTTTTTGAAAGTTTTAAGATTTCCCGTTTTTTTTTATCTGCTGCCATATTATTTTTGGAAATGCATTCATGGTAAAGCTCTAACAAACCACATGCATAAATATCAGAATTCTGAACTACCATTAATAATTTGGTAACGTAAAAGCAAAATAATAACGTGATCCTACATCATAGATGATGTATACGGTTGTGTATGCGAATCTTTGACATGGTTGCCACGCCAAAGCCATGGTACGGAATTACAACCACCACGAGCGCAATAGTTGAAGCTACGAGTTGACCGGCCATTTCATACAAAAGTGCCGCAAGCGTGAGTTGTGTAGAGTTTGGCGTGACAAAATCATTATTTTACTGTGTAGGGTTTTTCCATTAAATGAAATTTTGTTAATGGAAGTTTTACTGTCAGAATGCATTAAAAAACTTATTATATTTCTATAATACCAACATTTTAAAAACCAAAACATTGAAACTGAGGATATTACCACATCATAAACGTCCACTGCAAGAAAATGTGCTAAATATTAACCTACATCCAAGGTGGTTGAAGAAAAATGAAGACATTTATGAGCTAGATATAAAGTGTGATAATGTATTTAAACTGGAACATTAGTAATTTGATTTGCCTGTCTTGATTCTAAACTTAGAAGTTTTTTAAAGCTACAGTACAACTCTTATTTTACGACCGTCTACGGTTCCCAAAAAAATCGACTCAAAATCGACGTCGCAAAATCGATGTAGACCATTTAGAACCCTTAAATGTAAGAAACATTCAAGAACAAAGTCAGTTTTTGCTCAAATATCTGTATAATCGTTGCTACACACAAAACAATGTTAAAAAATACGTATAACAATTGTATTTAGTTGCAATACCCTAATTTATGATAGAAACATGGACATGCCGCAAAGCTTATCATTATCTCTTCCGCCTCGGCCCACGGCGAGCGTCACAACCCTGCTGAGTAATTTTTTTTTCTCAAAATTACAAAGTTGAGTAACATAATGTAAATAATATAAAAGAAGTGAAGTCTTTTGAATAGAAATATAAATGTTCCAAGTTTGTTTTAAATCGTATAAATATCAAATAATGTGCACAGCGCAGCACATGTTAGATACGACAACAAGACCAGACGCGGTGAAGTGGCAAAAAGTGCGTGTTGAGACACGTGGTCGGCCGCCGGTAATATCACAAACACAGCACGGAGCAGCGTGATGTGCCACACTATCTACGCCTTTCGCGGTCAAAGACATGAGCTGAGAGGAGTGAGAACCGACGTATTGAATGACATTTGGTAACACGTAATTTTTAATGTAATATTGAGTACTAGGTACGTACAATCTTTGAAGGAGACATTACACATGGAATCTCGTGTATCCACACACAGTACACGGCCACTCCGACGAAGCAGATACTGTACTTTAGCTGACGCAACGAGTGCCGAGAGTGAGACTCAAAGAGCGAGACTAGCTGGCGGCGACGCTAGCAGCTGTTCGTGTAGCGCCGCCGGCGAGTGGCGCGCTCGTATGCTCGTAGACTGTGCGGCATGCAGGAAAATACTAATTGTAAAACTCTTCTTTTTCATATTTTGAGTTTTTTATTATTATTTTCAACCGTGGTTGGTGATAATAGCGGATGCGACGTCCGCGGGTAAGGCTACCGTAGTAACGGCGGCAGCATAATGTAAACTATGTATTCTTAAAAAAGTGCATTATTGTTACAAATCCAATTTTTATTATTTTTTTACTTTAAATTTGACGGTGGCTGAGAAAATCATCCTAAAATCCTTGGTCATAAAATTGGAGTTCTACTGTATTACCACAGGAATATTATTTAAATTACAATTTATAGCTTTGTAGTAGATTCACCACCAAGTATTTTACTAATCTGAAACCGATTGAGGTTGCTTACCTGCATTAACATAAATTGAGGCTATCAAACAAAATCAAGAATATGCTACTGAAAGCTAATTTTAGATAAAGTGATACTGAAACACTGAATTTAAATTTACTGAAATTGAAGGTCTTTTGTTCACTTCACACATTCACAAAGTACAGAAGAGAATATAACATTCATTTCAATAAGACAAAAATAAAAGTTTTTTCCAGTGATACTAGTAGGTGCATAGCTCCTTTAATAAAAAAAGTTATGGCCTATCTAAACATACCTGAAAATAATGATTTTACACCATATTTCAAAAAAAAAATTTGCTACATTTCTGAAAGTATTTTTGCTAAAAATGGAAAACTTGAGGATTTTTCTTACGAAGAATAACAGAAAACACTATCAAAGTTTGAAAATAAAAAATCGCGCAGCAAAATAAATTTTTAATTTGTATTTTTGTCATAGAATGACCCTTGTTCAAAGTCAATGACTTATTTAGAGCTGGGTATTTAGTGAATTATCCATTTTTTTTTGCTTATCCATGCATTACCCTACATTAATTAACATAGATTGGCGTTTAACTATAAATAATATTTCTTACATACATCAAGTGCATGATAGACTCACTGGTGGCCCCTTTTGAGAACATTTGAGAGTAAAATTTATAAAAATGTGAAAATGTGAATTTTCAATTCAGAGTTAGGTCAATGTACGCATCTGTTTGTAACTTGAAAATAATTCAAGTAAAGTTTTGTCATGTTAAGCCGCTATGGCAGTGTTCATGACTTCTAGTGTTGTACTTTGATTAAGTCCAAATTGTACAAAATTTTGTTAACTAATTCTTCTCTAGGCACGTAGGGTGTCAATGGACATAAAAATTAATTTCATAAACTTTTTTCTCTCTTGGGCTCTAACCTGCCGCGAGTAATGGCTCATAAATTAATAATAATTACGGCAGAAATCCCCTTTTTCGTAGCCCCTCATAGACAATGGAATAGGCGGGCACAGCCATCGGCAAATCGGCCAACTAATTAACACGACTCTTTCATTTGCTTATCTATTTGACTCATAACGGGATACAAACAACAACCTCTTTCACAAAGTTCCCCAAACTTACGTGAATATATATATATAAATACAGTGAACCCTCGATAACTCGGACCTCGATGTCCCGGATTTCGGATAACTCGGACAGAATTTTTAAAAAATTTCTAATAATTTTTAATTAATTATTTCTTGGTTAAAAGACATAAAAAATCGTTTCTGCTGGATTTAAATTCATCACATTATATTTCAGAACAGTATTAAACTTTATAACCTAGTCGTCCATCGCTACTTAGCCTTTAATAATCCCACAGTAAATATCTGGTAAGTTCCGCGTGATAAAATGCTAGCGAGGCGCGCGACGCACGAGTAAAGATGCAACGCATCAGGCCGACCTCTCACTTCTTTATCTTTCCTCCCTCTTCGTCCTGCGAGCCAGGCACACACATGAGTCGTAAACAAACATTTCAATGTGGTGCTTGTAAAATGACGGTAACTACGGGTTATAATGACACATGAACGGAAAATTATTTTGTTCTGGTATGTACAATGAATTCACGGTTGCAAAACAAATTGTCCCGGACATTAAAAATACTGATTAATAATAATTGCTTTAAATTGCGATGTAGAAAAATTGGTGAGAAGGTTTTACGCCCCTTTAACAACAATGTTTTCAAGGGCCGATATGGGTGGTAAAAGGACAACACAACATCCATGCCCAAGCCGGACACGATGAGTCACGCTCGCTGGTTGATGATGCTCTGTTGATAACGTAACGGCGTCTGGAGAGTTGTAACGTTTTAAGCGTGAATCGGATTTGTTTATAAACTACTTTACGGGAAATATTAGCGTACATGTAATGGACCGTAAAATGTAAACGTCTTATGCGGGATAATTTTAAACGATTTTCATTGAGAGACGCACATGAATGGATTAACAAGATTTTGTAGTCTTAATTTTTCCATGTTTACTATAAACCGACAAAATCTTTTTCTTTATTTTAGAAGAAATGGTCACGTTATGAACGAGTAAATATAGAAAAAAA
>PNEQ01000397.1:11416-22246 GCA_003012365.1 Medauroidea extradentata
TTAAATTATTACAATGAATGGGCTTTTATTGAGTTCCCATTAACGTTGATGGTATCTGTGAAATTTATTTTAAGTGTAAAGTGTGTGTAAAGACGTCACTGATATATGATGCCGCAGCAACGTAAGATAATATGGAGGGAGGCCTATAAGCGCACATTATCACTTCAACCACGGCCGTGACTACAACTAAATAATAAAAAATAAAAAAAAAAGGAAAGGTAGACTGAGATTTAGGTTTCTCCTGGCCTCGTATTCTAACATAGAGGCCCTGGTCGTTATTTCACGATCGAAATGTCAATTCCGAGAAGAATAGAATAACCCCAAGGAAATGTTTGGAATGGTTGAATGATACAGATCTGGAGGAGAATGTAAACAAATAATACATCAGTACACGAGAGATTGTGGTGTGATGTGTACAACTGCAAACCGCAGCTGACAGACTGACTAATCTCGTTTCTGTTACATACAGTAATTTAGACACTTGTCCGATACGTAACAATTCATGGTCTTAAATACACTGTTTTCATATTTTTTTTGTGCTTTAATTTTGGTTGTTTTTACTCCCATTTTACTTAGTTAAACGTGATAAGAGTTTTACAGTAGAACCCTGTTATAATGTTTCTCAAGGGACCCAAAAAATGTGTACATTATAAATGGGAAAACATTATAAGAGGGTAATTTCCTATTACAAAACAGTTTTAGGGACCAAATGAAGGTAGCATTATTACCAGGAAAACGTAAGTGGGAACACTATAAGAGGGTTCTACTGTATTGCTTTTTAGTGTGACAACTTGTGTATAGGCCATTCAGAATAAAGTGAGCACTAAAGATTTAACCTTTGAAAAAAATCACTAGCTGTTACTGTATATAAGTCAACATTAACAACAGTTACATTATAGTTTGTATGGTTGGTAGCGAATAACTGCATGTAGTTCCCTGTATTTTCTTATTTGAATACAGCATTAGTGAAACAACATCAATTGCCAACGACCTGTATGTATTTAATATACTTTAAAATATTCATTGAAGTTCTTACTGACATACCTACTGACTGTACAATTTTATTTAATTAGCAGTAGCACAAAGTGACACAACCGAGTCGATTATCGTTAGGACATGCCGCTAACTCTTCGCGCCACCAGAGGTAGTTCAAAATTTCACCTACAGATGGCACCAGAGATAGGTTTTCGCCGCTTCGCTTAGAAGCGAATTGCGTCATTCAGTTTGTTTGTCCGTTATGTAATGAATATTGGTTTCTGATAAAAACATATAAAAGTATTGAAAGTGACTGTTCATGAATATCATTGATAAATTATGTGAAGTCATTAGTAATGGAAGTTGTTATGTTTTATGATCGCCAGCCTGAGTATCTGGAAATAGAAACAGCATTTTTTCACCTCTTTCACACATTAAGAAAATATGTTATTTATTGTTCCTCTTTACGTGTGTCATCATCGTTCATTACATTATGCTGAACAGAACTTGAATTCTTGAGTTGCGAGTGTCGTGTGTGTTTTTAGTGGCGGTTTTAATTTAAAAGTTCGACTATACTGTGCATGCATTTACAAGATTCGTAACGGTAATAGTGCCATTAGAGTAGACGCAGAGAAACCAGTGTTATAAAACGTTTATTCACATGTATTTATAACTAAGATTACTACTGAGTATAACACATATTCAACACCCGTGCATTTAATGAGTACATATTGTAGCTCAAATTTATCGGAGCACTGAATGTAAATGTAAACATTGTACAAACCTATGTAAATAAAAGCACGTGGCAATGTTGGTGTTTACAGGTAGCGGAAAGATATAAAATGGCAGAAAAAAGAAATTAATCGAGTTTTCACTTTATTCCGAATTACCTATAAGAATAAAGCTGTAAATTACATGTTTTATGATTCAGTTTATATGCATGGAATGAAATTTCAAAAATCCGTAGTGTTAAAATGAGTTCACTTCTTTCTGTACAGTGATCCGAAAGGATTGTTAATAAGAAGAAAAATATTTTTGTGTCTTCGGAACTCTGAAGGAGGTGAGCGTAATTATCAGGCTAGCAGCTGGTTGCAGACACTGTGACATGCTGATGTTAAGCAATTTTTCACGTAAACATCTCATGAGTTGTGTGTGGTCACGTGCGGTGTTTGTATTACTGTTGAGACTGTACCGGTTGACCTTGACTACTTCCTCCCGCGCTCTACCTCCCTAGCTTATCTCCAACAATTATCTCTCTCTCTCTCACGCACACACATAGACTGTTGCCAGCCAGACGAGAGAAGGGGGTGAGAACTTTTATGTAGTAGAAGGGTGCCTTGGTGCCAGCTTCTAGCACAGATAAAAAAAGATTAGCCAGAAGTAGCATAAAAAATAAATAAAAAAGAATCTGCCGGCCCAGGTTGTTTGACATTCTTTAATAGTTCTTGACGTTACAGTGATAATTTCCCCAGTACCTCCCTCCTGTAAATTGATACATACAAAGCACTACATATTGGCGCCTCTTTTGCTTGTAGAAATGATAGCGTACTGACTTCCTCACGTTTCTTGTGATTAATGGCTGATTACCCCTCCTCACCGGATACCCCACAGTAACACGGACAAATCGTAACTCGGACAGCTTCTCCCCCCTTTTAGACCGAGTTATTGAGGGTTCACTTTATTATAATAAACATAGATTTCACTCTCAGCAAAATTCTTTTACGTATCCTTCACAAACATATTTTGTGCCAAGTACTCATCACGTTTGTATGAATAGGTTAGGCATTATCTCAAACACACACCAAGCGTTTCTAACTTCAGACTTTGACATATGATAACATTATCCATATGCGTGATTCGTATTAAAAAAGCTGCAGAATAGTGTTTAATCATCAAAATCGAAACATTCCATGTGTGAAGAATCTAGTGACTCCATAGGTAGAATTCCAAACAAATCCCACATGCACTCCGCCATTCTGAAACTGCCTATTGAAGAAGCCACAGACTGGCTTTCAACTGTAATTTTCTCTGTTTATACTTCTTACTCATTGTGATCATCTGTTGAATTCCCATTAAAACTTTGTTTACAGCCATCAATACACATTATTAGAATGAAACAAAATTAAAAACCAAGTTTATGTTGGTAGAATTAACCCTTCGCGCCACCACCCCTACCCCCCTCCAAGCCAGACTGCTGGCACTGTCACGTGAGTCATGCTTCTGCCTGGACATCTCCCTTCCCTCCCCAAACACAAGTGTGCGATGTACTAAAAACAGAATTGCACCCTTTATTTCCCCCACCCCTTTTCAACCCAGGTGACCGTTGGCTACGTTTTCGACATTCCGTAGTTAATCGTCGTGCTTTTAACCGTGTGTAGTTTCACATACAGCTTCTTTTCTGATTTTATTTAAAGATTACGATTTTGGATTTTGATATGCGTACAGTCGTCGGCGACGTGGCCGGGCGCATCAGGCCGCTGCTCTGTTGCTTGGGCCAACATCCTGTGTATGGTTAACAAGCAGGAAGTTGCTCGGATACTCGCACAAATGAGAGAGTTCAATAAGAATACATGTATCTCACCCTCCTGCAAACTGCTTGTACATAAAAAACCACGACCGGCCAGCAAGAAGAGCCCGAGGAGGGGTGAGGGGGAGGGGGAGATAAAGAGGAAAGCTCGGATGACCCGACACACTGTTGTCAGGATTACGACACGGCTATTTGGAACAAGAACTGCGTGTTCTGACTGAATAACGGCAGACATAAGCTGTTTCTTCACTAAGAATAATTGCCGCCATCTATGCTATACCTGAGTCACACACCGGACGTATACAGAAGAAATGCCTCTGGGAGATACGATAGCGCTGTCTCTTTCCCTCACATACGCACCCACACAACTACTCGTGCTTATCTCTGCTTAGCTTGCTACAGCTCATATTTTACTCCGTAGGCCTCAAGCTTCTTGAGATAAGCAGCAAGGATGGCAGATGAGAGAAAGCACCCTGTGTCAGTGCATTTGCTGTTCTGATTCACCTTCATGCTCACACAGTCGGCTGTACGTGTTTTTATCTTTTAGTTTAGTGGCAATTTTAACATTTGCTGTACGCTAATTATAAATTATAATTTAATACACTAAATGTCCCATACATTTGAGCGAGAAGCAATAAATCCTAGCGGGATGGCCGTTGCATTGCTAAAGTATCGTACACACAGTTAGAAAGAGTGTGGGAACAAGAGTAAGTCACTTTTTTTTTGTCTTGGAACGAGTCTTTTCGGACAGCTGAAGGGGAAGAAAGAAAAATATAAATACAATAAAATTACAGGTGGTGGGGCCTGTGTGAAAACGAGCATGTCTAGTTTTAGCACGGCTTTACAAGAAACTGTCTATCTAGATTTGGTAGCGCTCACGTAGGTCAGACATGTTTTCTGTCGGCACACTGCAGGAATAAAATAAACTTGTGACCTTGCTCAAAGTCAATGCATATACAAGCGCACTTCTGTTACTACTACAGTAAAACACTGTTAAGACGTTTTTGAAGGGACTTTACACCACAAACTTCTTAGCTGGGAAAACATCTTAAATGGGAAAACTGATTTTAAAACTTAAGTCATTGCAGTAGATGCAGTCTATATTACATTTTATTTCGGAGTCGCAAGGACAATTTAATGTATAGTAAAATCCCTTACTTACACTTTTCAGGGGGACAGAGTGAACAAGTGTAAATAGTGGGAAGGGTAAATTAAGGAAATCTCATAAAACTCATTCAGCTTACCTTATTTAATGCTTTTGTTTTCATGTTTAAAAAACTCTCTTCAGGTAAAATCGAAGCGATAGTATCCATGCAAACAATGCATTTATCATATTTTGTAACATAAAACATGGTATAGTTTAAGTTACTAATATTGGATTTGAATATACTCTTATGGGAAGATTCATGGTATGTGCACATGCCATTTCAAGAGAACACCTTAAAATGTTAATAAAAGATCTATTTTTTTTTATTACAGTTTGGTTAACACAGTTCAGCATTGTACAAATTTTCTGCAATGCTACCGCGAATTTAGACAGTTACAGAACGCATTTGAAAGGGGTGGAAAGTTCTTTACTAAGGTCAACAAATGTTTCCACGAACCCGTCACACTTCTCCATGTTCATCAATTATTTTATTGATAATGCCTATTTTTTTTATTATAATATTGCCGTTATACAACCATCTAAACATGCTGCACTAAAATGGAAATGACTTTAAAACACATCTTTTCATAACGTAACATTTTCAAACACGTTTCGTAAAGTTTAGGTTAGTTATGTTTTGCGTAAACAAAGACAAACGAATGCACGTAGAGATCAATGTTGCCAAAACAGGTACACCGATCGATAGTGTTCCATACAATCGATAGTGCTAGCGGCGGCGGCAAGTCTCTTGCCGCCATCTTGAATTTATTGTGCTGTTAGCGCAAGCATTACACGTGATCACGGTCGATCTGCTACGGGTTTGCACGGGATCACCAATGGTTGTATTTATTCGTGTTACGCGCATGTGTTGGCCATCCTGAGTATACCTGCTCGCTGTCTATGGAACGCTATATCTCACATCAGTTATCTATGATGACGGTACAAAAACGTAAACAAACGCGGTATTTTTCTTGCGGATGCATGTTTCCTTTGAGTTTGTATCCTAAAGAAAATAGGGTTCAATACTTTTATAAAAATTACATTTTTTTTACAAAAGTTGACCGTATTCCACGGGAAATCAGGCACGTGGCAAAATGTAACATGTGGGAAAATTAACCATGGCTCTTATGACAAAAGTGATGGGACCAAACGAACCAAACGACTCAGCTGGGAAAACGTATCTCTTGGGAACGTCTTAAGCGAGTTTTACTGTAATTGGCTTCGAACGTAACTTCGTGTCTTCGCTAAACACAGTTCATGACTAGCGCGCAAAAATAAAGCAACTACCAACGTAGGCGTCGCTTATTTTTACTGGCAAATACACTAGCATTACCTGTCCAATGGACAAGTGAACAATTACATTCCTTGTCCAAGCTGACTTTTAAATGTCTCGGGCATGCGCATAAACTATTCGACATGTGCCACAGTGTGAAAGGGCACACAGAATTATCATCAGAGCATGCATGCTAAAATAAATTAATTAACTGCTACACTTGTCAAACTGATTACATTGGTCTGCAGCGGCCAGCAGAGTAACGTTGACTGCCGGCACATGCAGGACACCGTTGAGGCGGTTCAGCGATTGATAGCCATACTTAGATGACGTGGCAGAGTTTTTGGGCCATTTTGACTTAGCGAATAGTTGCACCCACACCTGTTGGATATCACTGTAACCAGCGCATACTTACCTGTTAAAAAAAACCTATATTTCCTTAGAATAACGTACTTTTACATAATTAAATAAGACTAAAGACAGTTTTAATGCAATTTTTGGGTTTAAGGATACGAATCGGGCAAATTCGGTTACAGCGAAGACACGGCTATAGCGAAGGTTGAACCCAGAACTGTGACATTTCGCTATAACGAGACTCTACTGTATATCTGATTTCAAAAAATTTGTGTCTAATCGATGAACATCCAAAAATCCGTAGAAATTTTCAAGCTCCCATCAAATCGTAAAAGCCCTACTATTTCCATACATTTTACAGATAAATCGTAAAAGTTGGCAGCCTGTAATAAGTCTAGTGTACCTTTACATTACAAAGTGGTCTCACAGACTGTTACATAAAGAGGTTTAACAATTGGCATTGAAACGTAAAATATCTTACCTTTGACATAGTTGCTTCATCTGGTTCTTCTTGCGGATCAGCCCAGTCTACAATTATATCGCAGCCCCACACTTTGATGCGACCAGTTCCTAGGCGACGTTTGGCCAGTGACGCTGCTTTGTGAGATTCGTATTCAAGGAAACAGAATCCCCTATTTTTCTTCTTGTCGTCCGGTGAACTATATATTATCACCTCTGTCAACCCAGCTGTGAGAACAGAAAAAAGTCCCACTCAAAATGCCCATTGAGAAGAATACCAATAGCAACTGTTGTCTTGAGAACTTGGAGGAAATGGCAAAAAAAAAAAAAAAAAAAACTGAACAGGTAGTAATATGAACTTCATGTGAATTTAAACACAAACAAAAATTGCAAAAAAATAAAATACAAAACGTAGCATAAGACTATCTGTAATTTGATTTTTCCCATCCTCCAATATTCCCACCCTTATTAATTTTATTCTTACAACCCTTCCAACATTCCCACCCCAAAGAGCTAGTATCAGAAAAAATTAATAACAGTGTAACTAAAAAAAGCTGTTAATATTTCTGAAAAACTGAAAGATATATGTTACAATCTTTAAAAAACATTATTTCTTACAAATCTTAAGCTCAAGGTGAAAGATTAATGGACGTAAGGGGAATCACAACTTACGTGCATGTTTGGAAAACTCTTCAAACAATTCATCTCGATCTCGATTCTTGGGAATATTCCCCACAAATAAGCGACGATTGTTATAAGAAACGGTTACACCAATCTTTTTGCCTTTCCGAATTTCATAATCATTGAGCTGCAAGAACAATGTGGAAGGAAGACAGCCAATTACGCTGCTCTGATTGAGTGCTTGCTGCCTTTCAGGGTGGGAATGGAAGGACTTGGCCAATCAACACAGTTAACCCCGTATTCTGAACCAATCCTTACCTCGCAAAGGAATCGGTGGAAGCACGGCAGGGAAGAGTACTAATAGTAGGATGATCGTTCGACTAATACAGACCGAGCCAGCCCCATCCAACCCCTCCGGTCAGCTTAGCTCTTTTTTGGCTCTATACTACTTGAAAAAAATCTTTTCTTAAAAACTTTACCTGTTAATTTACCAAACTCGTCCAGAATCTCCTCTTTGCCTTTAGACTTTGGAATGTTGCCCACAAAAAGCCGAAGATTGGGAACACTAATGTTAACTTTCAGAGTCTTCCCAGGTTTGATTTCATGATTATCAAGCTGTGGGAGCAAGAGAAAAACACAAACATGCCAAATTTTGATGAGAGCCACATCAACAATAAAAACCAAAGTTTAATTTAGAGATCACAAAAAAAGGTCAATTTTGTACCAACCAAACTACTAGTAATAGAAACAGGCATGCTACTGCTTCCCTCAACGCATATTTCCAAAAAGTGGAAAAAAAAATCTTGATTCAAATAATGTAATGTAATCATAAAAAAAAAAAAAAAAGACTCTACAAACTACTAGCAAAAAAAGCATCACGAAATAGTGGATAACTACAAGACACGCATTCCATTTCTTTAAAAGGTACAATCGTGTGAATGCCAACCTTGGCAGCTTCTGCTACAGAGCCAGAAAATGAGTTTGAAATAAAACATTCGATGAAAAAACTATCCAGTCCCAATTTTGCCCTCTGAGCAAAGAGGAGATCTGGAAAGAAGTGTTTTATTTAAACTATTAACAATACATAGGTAACGAACACAAACATAAGTAGGGAAACTATTAAGGTTCAAACTCACTGTGCTCTGCTGCTAAAAGCAATTATTTTCATCCAACTACAAACCCAATTTCCACACCCAATGACAGTTTGAAAGAAAAGATTTTTGCAAAGCTTAATTAATACTGAGCTAAAATTAAATCCTTAATATTGTCAAGGAGTGAGTTTTGTACCAACAACTAGAAGTGACAACTACACTACATTATGGTACACTATTCACACTCAAAAAAAGCTTACTTCAATGTAAGACAATACAAATTAGAGTATTATTAAAGGAACATATATAATTATCCTCTAGTAGCATCAAACTTACCTCTTTCACAGCTTTCTGGGCAGCATCACGGGTTGTAAAGGTGATGAAGGCATAGCCCCGGTTTGAGCCTGTCATTGGGTCCATCATAAGCCTCAAATCCCAAATTGTACCACACTTTTCAAAAAGTGGGATCAACTCATCTTCATACATGTCTTTAGGGATTTTCCCACAGAACACCTAAAAGACAAACTTCACAAAATAATTTACCTATGATAGTTTATCCTTGGAAACTAACCGCAAAAAATGCAAGAGTACCGACCTCACAACCAGTCCCCGGAGTAGGTCCTTCCCAATTTGGTGGTGGCCCGCCATATTTCCTCTGACCTGTCGTCACATCTAACGTGTACCCTGTCCGTTCCAAAATTGACTGAAAAGAGAAATTTGACACTACAATAATTAAAACCTATGAAGGAATAAATCAATGTAACCATTAATACCATTACTGTACCGTATTTCTCAACATAAAAAGAATTTTAAAGAAAAGTTAACCTCGGCTTGTTATTAGTCATGAAGTCGACCTCTGATCAAAACTATAGTTATCTTAAAATTAAACTACAAGCTAGTGTATCTCTTCAAATTGGAAGTGAAATAAACATTTTACAAAATTAACTAACTACAGTGAAATCTCGTTATAACTCACTTCATGTAACTACTTTTTCACATTTTGTAAACAACGTAAATTAGTTTCAGATTAACGTAGTTGAACGTGCGAAAAATTTCATTACAACATAAAAATTTGTACTGGCCTTTCCGCCCAGTCCTCATATATAACAAGCTGTGAATGCATAAACATTGACTTTGCTCTCTCCCAGAAGATTGGTGAATTTGAATCCGTGAGCCACCGTGTGTTGTCCTAATGAACTCGAGACGTTTCCCCCCCCCCTCTCCGTTCCCGACGTCAAGACTGTGCTTCGGTTACGCTCGGCCGTGGTCGGCCGCCTTCGTGCCTCCTCCCCTCCTTTCCCCTCCTCCGGCCGTCTGCCGGGTGGAGAGTTGCGTGAGCTGAGCCACTCGTCTCCACGCTTTCGTTTGATGTGTATGTCCGCTCGCCTCGAGGCCGTCATGGCACCGGAGCCACGTTCTTTAGTAAACTGGTAAGCTTTCTCTCCTACTTTGTCTTAGTTTAACTCTTGTCAGCTTTTCTCAGCGTTTAGTTTCCGTATGCTTTGCTCGTTGGTGCCATGTCGGCCGCGAGGGGAGCGGAACTCCGCGACGTCATATAATTTCGCAATTGTTAATTTTGATTATATGTTTAATTGCAACTGTCAACTTCACTTGTTTGCCGTACGTACATGTGTTAATCTTTTACCGTGTACCGTCTCAATGGTCATTAATTAAACCATTGTCTTTCGCCTACATGAGAGTTTTCCTGAAAGTAGTGTAGTCCCTTGAGTGCCCTGTTTGATCTGCCATTAGTAGCGTGTGTTGCGACTGTGGGTGTGGGGGTAACAAGGATACTTGGCTTTATCGGGCCCGTTGCCGTTGGCGACCCGCTTGAGTGATACGATACATGCCTTTGTTTATTTTGTAATAAATTGTGTCGTGAAACGGGCACAATTTTCCTGCGCTACTCTGCTAGGCATGTTTTATGCTTTGGCGGGTCGCGTTGTAGTTAAATAAAGTAGAACCACAGTCGTCGACGACGTCAAGTGCGATCAGGGGCACTCGGTGTATAGGAGATTCTAGGGCTGTCGGCGTGTTTAGGGACTATGGCTGCGACCGGAGTACCCGATTTTATTTTGCAATATGATTATTTACAGCTGTGCGAATATCTTGGTAGTGCCGGTGTTGCGTTTGAACGCAGCGAAAATGTTACGTCGTTGCGGATGCGGGCTGTTGCGTACGTATAGTCCTTGCGCATCGCAACTCAGGTAACTTACGGTGGGTCAGATGGGGTCGGCGAAGGGCCTGTGTCAGCCCGTCAAACCATGATTATGAACAGGGTGAATAGCATTCCGTTGTTAACTGTGTTGAGCCCAGATGACACGGTTTGTTTTTTGATTGCTTCGGACTCCGTGTATCACGGACTACAGTGTTCCGCCATGGA
>PNEQ01000398.1:7185-21622 GCA_003012365.1 Medauroidea extradentata
CACCTAGCCTGTGCCAGAGTACTACAGTATATGGACCAGTGTTAGATACACCTAGCCTGTGCCAGAGCACTATATGGACCAGTACTAGATACACCTAGCCTGTGCCAGAGTACTACAGTATATGGACCAGTGTTAGATACACCTAGCCTGTGCCAGAGTACTATACGGACCAGTACTAGATTCACCTAGCCTGTGCCAGAGTACTACAGTACATGGACCAGTGTTAGATACACCTAGCCTGTGCCAGAGCACTATATGGACCAGTACTAGATACACCTAGCCTGTGCCAGAGTACTATACGGACCAGTACTATATACACCTAGCCTGTGCCAGAGTACTACAGTATATGGACCAGTGTTAGATACACCTAGCCTGTGCCAGAGCACTATACGGACCAGTACTAGATACACCTAGCCTGTGCCAGAGTACTATATGGACCAGTACTAGATACACCAAGCCGGGATGTCATGAAAGACATGTGGCTATTGATTACATGTTCTTGCTCAATGCCAGAATGGCCAAGTTACTTGACATAGCTACTGAAGATTTTCTATAATGTCACAATGACTGGCATAATAATGAGGAAGTGACAACACAAATGGGTAGTCGACATGATATATACCTGTTATAATTGCCATAACGGAAAGAAGCATGTTTTGGGTTGAACTTTGGCATCTGCAATGGTTGCTCCTTACGCTGCTTGCTATCTGTGGATCTGAAACGATTGAACCTGCCTTCTGCCGGCCTCTTCCATGCCCCTGGCTGCGGTATCACTGGGCTCACTATCTTGTCCTTGAGATCTTTTGTCCGAGGCCTTTTGCAGTCCTTCTTGATACTCAACGACAGTTCCATGTCTTTCTTTTGGTTGTTCTCCGTAGCCGCGGAGTTCACAAGCATCACCCCGCTCGGTTCAAACACCACCTCGCTTGCAGACTCCACCATGTCTACTGCAGCGTTGTCCGTCACCCCGGGCACCGCCGCTTCCACTCCGCCATCCTCCTTGGATGAACCACCAGACGAGGAGTTCCTCTTCTTCTTCTTGCGTTGCTTGCGGCCTCTCTTGAAGGGTGGTACGAGCTGCTGGGCGTACTCCACGTCATCTTCACACGATGTCAGGTTCAGGGGGTCCCCGATGTTTGGTGGAATGAGGATCTCAATCTGTCCCCTGCGGTGCGCTGGCGTTGGGACAGGAGATGACTTGGGTGTCACTGCATTCATTGCCCTGGAAGACATGACAGTACAGTAGTTAGCCCAACTGAATACTCAATTCAACAACACACAACTTCAAACTCATAACATCACTGCAGTAAACAGCAAATATACCTAACAAGAACTGCAATGCAAACAAAAAAAAAAAAAATTTTAATACATGTAAAAAAATCTATGATAAAATAACTTTAAACTAATTAAATGTTTATGTAATATTAATAGCTATACATCTACAGAAAAAAAAATTATTCATTTAATTTTATCCAATAGTTACTGATCTGGCAAATTATAATTCCATAAGAAATAATTTACAATGAATTCTGCAACATTTAGAAAAATATTCCCAATTATAATTAGTACATGTTTCTACCACCAAACAGGTGATAAAAGTAAGTGCACTCCGTCCACACTGTGAGTGAGCAGCGAACAGAACGCACTTCTCTCTGTGCTACAATTGGTCGTGGCTTTAGAGTGAGTGCAGAAAGTTTGGTCAGTGCTTAACATCTAGGTCTTTAGCTCTGGTGAGGGGTGAAATGATGCGAGTATGGAGCAGTGCCAGAATGAAGGGGCAGAAGAAACTGGAGATCCCAGAGAAAACCTGCCGCCCGCAGCATAGCACAGCACGATTCCCACAAGTGAATATACGGGGAACAACGCACCGGGAGTCAAACATGGTTCACCTTGGTGGGATGAGAGTGCTATAGCTACTGCACTAAACATGGTCCCTCATGGCTTCAGAACTTGAAAAATTTAGATTCAGCAAATCCCACTAATCTCTCTTAAAACTAAAAAAAGTTACACCACTCTTGCTATTATAGTGTGTCCCTCCTAAACTGTTAAAGTTAGACGTATAGCAGTCATTAATAACGAGGGCACAGTAGTCTGTTGAAAATCAAAAATGAGTTAAGTAAGAAGATGAAACCATAATAGAGCCATAATTTTTGGTGAAACTTACTAGTACCTACATATCTTCATTCATTTCAAATACTATATTAAATTATTAGAAATATGTTAAAAACTTACATATATCCAAACACATTAGGCTTACTGAAATTACCCTGATCTGGTCTCTTACCTATTCTAGCACAAAGAAGTCAGTGCAGAACATCATTAATTTTTACCTGTTTATTTCTTCGTCCTGCAAGCTGTTGAGATTCAATGGATCATATATGTTGCCGCCCAAGAGAAACTTGGTTGGACCAATGATGTCATGTTTTCTTCTCTTGTATGGCGGGAAGAACTTGCCATTCCCAGTCGAGTAAACTTGATAGCGTTTCCTATTGAACTTGAATCGTACATCGTCATTCTGGCGCCGCTCAAACTTCTTGGGGCAGTTAACACCTGGCTTCCTGTTAGGAAAGTCTCCGGAATCTTTGCCTCGTGGCTTCCCTTGATTTGCCTGTTTATTCTCACCATTATTGGCCACTTTGACAGGTCTCTGGACTTGAGGTGTCGACATGATCCTGTAAAAAATTATTTTTACATTCTGAGAAAGTGAGAATATCATCCACGAACTTATACTATACCACACCAGCTGGAGGCCATCATTATCATTTTATACAAATATGTGGCCAGAACTGAAGAGCTACCAAACACTCTGCGGTAAATATATAATGGTGTACATATTTTAGTGATTAAGATAGGGAGCTAAAGGTTCAAATTTATTTCCTATTTCTTCTATAATTTAATTCATATAAAGTTTATAGATGCCAAATTTGCTTCGGTTTTATAAAGGACCAAAAAGTTAAATTTTTAGGCAAAACATTGATTTTAGTTAAGATTTTAAACTCAAATAAAATTAATAAACATGTCTCAAATGTCTACAATATATATAGGTATTTTGGCCACATTCTTTTATTGACTTTAACGGCATTATATATCAAACTTTAATATATATATATATATATATATATATATATATATATATATATATATATATATATATATATATATATATATATATATATATATATATATATATATATATATATAGGGCAGCAACCCACATTTGTGGCTATTTTTGCTCTGAGATGATACACACAAGCAGGTCTTTTATTTACAAGCACACTGTTCATCATAGTGTTGTCAGCTTTCTGTCTGCTGGACCTCTGTCTCTGTTCAGCAGAAGCCTTCTCATTATCTGAAGTAATGCATTAACACAGGTATACTGCTTACAAGGAACAAAAATTGTTTTTAAAAATGTAAAACTGTACATTTAGATAGTAGTAGTAATAATAATAATAATAATAATAATAATAATGTTTTATTTTCACTGTGGCAAAGTTAAGGTATTGCCGCCTCTTACACGTATCCACAAACAGTAGGAATAAATTGCACTTAAAATTGCATACATAGAACATTATGATGAAATTTGCTATAGTAATGTTACAAGAATGCCTGTAGTACATCTACCATGATAATAGGAAGAAGAAAAATAAAGAAACAAGAAACTATAAAATAACAGTATGCATCTACGAAAAAAAGTAAAAAAAAATTAACAATAAGTTTAAGTAGCTAATGATCAAGTAAACTAAACTACATCTACCATCAACTGTTATTGAAACACATATGTGTTTACATAAATATGCATATACAAACATGTGTATACATATATAAACATACACACACATATATATGTGTACACACATTCTTACACATACATACTCATACACACATACACATATGTACTAGTAAAAAACATAAATTTACAATCTGTAATAAGTCAAACACCTAAAAGCATATTCTTACACAAAGACAGTTTACGTGCACAGACAGATCCACACACTCATACAGGCTGATTAACATGGTTATATATATAAACACAAACGTGCATTCATTACAGTCGCATATTTCATAGGCCTAAGGTTGACAGAAATAAATATTTCAATCAAAATAATTTCATAGTGAAAAAAATACACATATACCGAGCCTCCTATTTTTTAAGTAGCTTCACTATACGGATTGTTCCTTTGAAACTCTTAAAACCATTCTCAGTGGACTTGCAGTGCTGACAAATTGTTTTTTTAAACAAATGAATTGATTTAGTATTCCTCGCCTCCTGTGGTAAAGAGTTCCAGACTTTAGTAGCTGTAACTGTGAAAGAGGAAGCAAAGAAAGATGTGTGTTAGAGAAGCGAAATTTTTGGTGGTTAAAAGAACGTGTGTTTAGAGTATAGGGTGACAAAAAACTACACAAAAAGTATTGAGAGTTATCTATTAAGAAGTTTTCTGAGCAAGAAAATCTTATGAAAAGTACGTCGATTCTTCATATCAAACCATGAAATTTTGTTTCTGTATTCACTGACGTGGTCCTTTCTTTTAAGGTTAAAAATAAGGCGCACGCAATTATTTTGAATGAGTTGAAGTCTCTGAGCTAAATCTCGATACAAGTCACTGAAAACAGCATCCGTATAGTCAAGGCGTGAAATAATTAATGATTCTGTTATGGTCTTCATTAAATTAGCAGGTAAACAGTTTTTAGCCTTCTTAATAAATGCAGGGTTTTATCTGTTTGTTTGCATAGGTAGGTAACATGTTCAAGCAACGTTAAAGTAAATGCCTAAGTTTTTTATTGATTTCGATAAGGTAATTGGTTCACCATATAGGATGATTTTCGGGGCACTAGAGATGTTTGACGTTTTGAGAAGTTTATTAGATTTGATTATAATACATTGAGTTTTCTTAGGGTTTAATTTTAGTCCATGCTTTATTGACCACACTAGAATGTTTGATAGTTCACGATTCATTACATCAATAGATAACATTATATTATCTGGATGTACTAGAAGATAGATTTGGAAATCATCGGCATATAAATGGTATTTACAATGTAATAGTTGCTCAGGTAGGTCATTGATAAAATTAGAGAACAATAACGGGCCCAGCACAGAACCCTGGCTTTTTCTATTGCACGCCAAGCCGACTGATTTTCTCCGCAAACTACTCTTTGATAACTATCAGATAAACAGTGGGTTTGACGTTTCATCGTCAGAGTGGTCATTAGAAACGGTGACACATAGCTTGGTACAATGACAGGAGCTGGGCGAGGAGTCAGCCGAGATCTAAGGAACCATCCTAGCATTCATCTGTAGCAATTTCGGGAAACCTTAGGAAATCTATCAGAATGGCCTAGGTCAGAAATCAAACCCTGGTCGTCATGAACGTGAGTCCAACATGTTTCCATTGCAACACCTCACTTGATGCAGTATATTTACACTCTTAAGCTGTTCATAGTGAGCTGTCACGTAAGGCGTCCGCCTAGTGAAGCAAAACTTGATGAGGCACTCCAAGCAAAGCCAGACAGAACGTGTGTTGTGATATTGCTTCTATGCTCAAAGTTGTAAATGCTTGCGGAGTGTTCCCGGCATAACTTTTATACTGTACGACTTTAAGCAACGACCCTATAATTTTACTGAACCAGCCACTTTAGTAAAGTTTAATGTAGTTGTACACCTCAATTTTGAACTAATCTGGTACATATATCTTGACAAATAACCGTCTGATAAAGCCAATTTTAGCCAAGGATTAGGGCTTTAAAACAATGCTTTCTCTGTGTATTCTGTCTTAAAAGTCATTTTCACAAGTAGTCTAAAGAGTGTTTTGTTTTCGTGCATACACATTGCAGAGTCAAGTTTACTGGTCTCTCAGAAGAAATGTAACTGCTAACATACTGTACGCAGCTCGCGCTCCGTCTCAAGAAGCCCTGGCTCATCTTCTCCTTCCAGCTTGTTTGTATGTTTATATGACTTGTTAACATAATCCCAGTAGAGATGATGACAGACAGAGAATATTCTGCAGTGCACAGTACCACAGTAAAAGATATTTCTGTAGTTATTATTCTAGACCTGACAGCCTTCTAAAGTGCTTTCTTTACAATCAACATCCAATATTAATATTAAATGTTCTCTCATTAGTTAAGAATCAAAACACATAAATTAGCATCATTCTCCTGCGAGCAATGATTATTTACAGCTGCCAGATTGTACATTGTTACAATACTATACGCAGACACTATATACCATTATGCACTATTCAGATTGCTTGTTACTACTACAGTAGCATTCCGATACAGTCTGTACTTCAGCCTGTCACTCTCACAAAGATACTGTTACCAGCAGACTTTGTGCACGCCAGTCTCCAACGCAGCAATAATCACAGAGAACACAAACTGTCGGAAGCATACTGGTAGCACCACAAACATTTGGTCCTAAGAGGCACATAAAACAACTGACATACCAACACTTCATAATATCATTAAATTAGAACACATTTTCCGCTGCATAATACTGTAAGTACAGGAGCTGTGCAGCCAGTGAGATACTTCTGAAGTTTTGGTTCATTAAACTAAAATAAGCACAAAAAATTAAACTATGAAGACAAAGCATGCAAAAGGATGTAAAGTAACATCCTAAAACACTAAACATACATATGGCAATGTAAGATACACAGCACTAGCGGTAGTGTGTTCTGCAATTGTTATTTACCTTTACAAGAGTCTTGTTAGTCATAATTTAAGTGCTCATTATCAATGACTTTAATTTAAAATTAGACATACGAACTAACAGGTAATGTTTCAACAACAGCTCTCCATTTCAGCTCAGTTTTATTACAAAACAAAGGCTCATAAAATCACTCGTCTTTCGATACAGTATACATGTGAGTATATAACCCAGTGTTAATAACTTTGAGCCCTTACACAGCATTTCATTAAAAACACAGTACAGACATATTAATTCTTAAGAAGGCTTCCTGTTGAAAATGTGTCGCCCAATGTCATTCCTAAACCACACAACAGGTTCAAACCATATATAATAAGTTGTACGGTATATTTAAGTAGTGAATGTGGGATAAGTTACCTAGTACAGGCCTACTGCTGTAGTTCACCAGCACTATATGTATGAATGAAGACTGTAAGATAGTGCAGCAAGACTTCACTTGAGCACTGAGGAAAGTATGCATATTATATTAGTACATGAACATTACAATTCCACTGGACATACGTCACTGCAGGTGAATGTTGTCATATTGCTGTAAAACAGACAATAAAACAAAAACAAAGGAACGAAAGCCAGTAAGCATTAGTCAACACATATAAAACATATAGATAATTCCTGAAAGGAATGTAGTCATATCCCAGAATAAGATACAAGGACAAGAACTGATATAAACAATACAAAATTAATTCCTAAATGGAATATAGTCGACAGGAGGACAACAACGACAAAAAAAAAGGCAAAAAAAATAATTAAAACCAACAAAAATGGGGTATGCGAAAAAGACACCAAATGGATGAGTAACGACGACAACACAAATAACGAGAGACATGAACGGATGTGAACACAGACAAGACACAAGACAGATGGCAAATATGAGCTTCTCAAGACAACAGATGCAGGAACTGGTATCTGCTCCAGACTTCAGGCACATGTACAGACTGTAGAATTGCAGCAGATGACTGTGACATCTGGAAAAGAAGGGACTTATATAGGAAAAATGCCTACATGTAGCTCAGCCAATAAGAGTGTAGATACCTCCTGATTGGTCGTGCAGCTTGTAATGGGTTTACATGCAGTGAGATGTGAAGCAGGTCTTTGTTTTGCTAACAAATGTTTTGGAAAAATATAATCTGCAATGATAAATTGTTTCTAATTAAATTGGTTTCTTTTTTGATTAAAGGAATCCAGATATTTTGTAGTTCAATACTTTGCTGACTTTACCACTGCTAATGATAAAAACTGATTGTTTTATTTTCCATTTTTGTCAGGTTTGCCTCAGATGTGATTGGTGGAGCATCTTCCCACAGTATTCAATGACTGCTCTCCCAGACATGTTCCAACAGTATTCTGACTGTTCTCCCAGACATGTTCCAACAGTATTCTATGACTGTTCTCCCAGACATGTTCCCACAGTATTCAATGACTGTTCTCCCAGATATGTTCCCACAGTATTCTATGACTGTTCTCCCAGACATGTTCCAACAGTATTCTATGACTGTTCTCCCAGACATGTTCCCACAGTATTCAATGACTGCTCTCCCAAACATGTTCCCACAGTATTCTACGAATGTTCTCCCAGACATATTATGTTCCCACACTATTCAATGACTGTTCTCCCAGACATGTTCCCACAGTATTCAATGACAGTTCACCCAGACATGTTCCCACAGTATTCAATGACTGTTCTTCCAGACATGTTCCCACACTATTCAATGACGGTTCTCCCAGCCATGTTCCCACAGTATTCTGACTGTTCTCCAAGCCATGTTCCCACAGTATTTGACTGTTCTCCCAGACATGTACCCACAGTATTCAATGACTGTTCGTCCAGACATGTTCCCACAATATTCTTTGACTGTTCTCCCAGGCATGTTCCCACAGTATTCAATGACTGCTCTCCCAGATATGTTCCCACAGTATTCAATGACAGTTCTCCCAGATATGATCTACAGTATTCAATTACTGTTCTCCCAGACATGTTCCCACAGTATTCAATGACTGTTCTCCCAGCCATGTTCACACAATATTCAATGACTGTTCTCCCAGACATGTTCCCCGAGTATTCTATGACTGCTCTCGCAGACATGTTCCCACAGTATTCTGGCTGTTCTCCCAGCCATGTTCCCACAGTATTTGTCTGTTCTCCCAGACATGTTCCCACAGTATTCAATGACTGTTCATACAGACATGATCCCACAATATTCTGTGACTGTTCTCCTAGACATGTTCCCACAGTATTCAATGACTGTTCTCCCAGACATGTTCCCACAGTATTCTGAATGTTCTCCCAGACATGTTCCCACACTATTTGACTGTTCTCCCAGACATGTTCCCACAGAATTCAATGACTGTTCGTCCAGACATGTTCCCACAATATTCTGTGACTGTTCTCACAAACATGTTCCCACAGTATTCAATGACTGTTCTCCCAGACATGTTCCCACAGTATTCAATGACTGTTCTCCCAGACATGTTCCCACAATATTCAATGACTGTTCTCCCAGACATGTTCCCACAGTATTCAATGACTGTTCTCCCAGATATGTTCCCACAGTATTCAATGAATCGCCCCTGTTTTGTAAAATGGGGTCAACCCACATTTTCGGGGAAAATGAGTTATGTGGGCTACTTCACTTGTCACATGAGCCTACATGTTGTGTATAAAGGGGGCAACTGTAGCTTTAGTAGTTGAGGAGATAGGGTGGGGGGTAACCAACATCACGCAATATTTCAAATATGTATTAAGGAGTTACCTACCACTTATAACCTTTTCAATTACTGTGTCTTACTCATTGGAATCGGTATAAAGTAGCTATCTGCCAGTTGGCACCTTTTTGCAGTGTACTGCTCAGTTTTGTAGTGTAAACTGTATGTGTAATAAGGTGCCAACTACCACTTGGAGCCTTATTACACAATACGTTTTTCTTTCTAGAACTGGTTTATGTTAGGCCATAGCAAGTTGGGTGTCACATGGCCCCTTGTGTGTCGTATATTTCGAACGGTACATTGTTAATTTGTATTTGGTTTTTGTTTGATATTTTGTTACTTCAAGAGGGTAATGATTTTTATAACTGTAATTAAGTTAATGATAGAAATTTAATTAATTTTCAGATAGTGTAATGTCACTCCATTCATAAGGATGTATGAAACCTGTTGTGAAGCAACATTTTGAAGAACACAATGAAACGCCATTCAATTCTAGGCAGAGAAGATTTGTGGATAGTGGTAGAATGGACAGATACAAACACTTTTGACATTGTAAAAGGAAGTGAAGTGATAGGTGAAACATTGAAAATTGGAAGTGTGCAGCACATCAAGTACAAAAATCTCAGTTATCCTGCGGTTATTAGCGCAACAACAGACTCACTATATGCTGCAAAGACTGAACTTCACAAGTTGGAAAACAACAAAGAAGTGACAAGTGCGATTAAAACCCAGATAGGATAAAGGAGAATTGTGTGAATTCTTCTGGAAAGGTAAGTTATCATATTACTGTACAATTTTATTATCTGCATGTATAATTTCAAATGGGGATAATCAACACTTTTATGTTTCAGGTTGTGGATTATGATAAAATACATTGCTCTGCAAATTCACAAGATGGCAAACAACCCACTGAGTTACAACCAAATATTGGCATAAATGACATTTCAAGTAAGAAATCTGATGTGGTCGGTAATTTACTGAGAAAGAAAGACCAAGATGAGAGAAAATCAGAAGATGCCACTGTTGAAAATGTGAGTACCTTAGGATTTTATACCATAAAAGTCCATATATTAACGAGATAATCATTAATTACATTCCTTTATCTAATTCAAAAATCTAATCTCTGTGTTAAAGGATGTAGCAGAACAGGATTGTACTGATGGTACTCCAATAGCAGGAGTACTTGGAACAGAACAATTGGATCACACTGATGGTACTCCGATCGCAGGAACTTCTGAAACAAAACAACTGGATGACACTGAGGGTACTACGATCGCAGAAACTTCTGGAACAGAACATCTGGATCACACTGATGGTACTCCGATCGCAGGAACTTCTGGAACAAAACACGTGGATGACACTGAGAGTACTACGATTACAAGAACTGTTATTCAATGGCAACATAGGCCTATATTATCCGATGAAGATTCTTCAGCATGCAGTGGGTTAGAATATTCCTCTTCCAGTTACAAGCCCTCTTGCCTTAGTGATAGCAGCATTGAAAGTGATTCATTTAGTACTAATCATAAAGACACAAAAAATAAAAGGAAACTTACTAATACAACAACGAAAACATTAAAAAGGGGCAGAGCTGTAAATGACAAATGCCAACACAAGGGACATAAGGAGGCCATCTCTGCAACCAACATAAGTGATGTAGATAGTTGTACAGATAATTGTTCAGACCTTGAGAAGATTGGAGATCCACCTAAGAAAAAACGCAAAGGAGAAATAGATTATCGTAGCAGACGCAAAGAAGCGAGAGCAAGAGGTGAACCCTACTCAAGCATTAAAGGTTACCAAGTTCCTGGAAAAACAACGAAGCCCAATCCTTGCCGGAACTGCAACTTACGATGTTCTGATATCAGTGAACAACATAGACACAAACTTTTCTCTTTATATTACACATCTTTAACAGCCCAGCAACAGAAAGACTGGATCTGTGCACACACAGATAAAATACCTGTAAGAAGACGTACAACGAATGGGCCATCTAAGCGAAACTACACATTCAAATACCATATTGAGATAGATGGAAAGAAAGTATATGTGTGCAGGCAATTTCTCATGGCTACATTGAATATTACAAAGAAGAAACTCCAATACACTCTTGATCATGCAACGGAATTGTATACAGGAAAAGCGGCAAGTTGTATTAAAACACCAGAAGTAGTTGTTCAGGGGGTGAAAACCTTCATACAGACTCTACCAGCGGTGCCATCACACTACAATAGAGTAAACTCGAACAGGAGGTATCTCCCTGCACATCTTAATAGACGCATATTGCACGAAGAATACAAGAAAGAGATGGTTGAACAAGGGATGACACAGGTAGCCTCACTACAAGTCTTCATAAAGATATTTAATCAGTTTAATATTGGATTTCACAAACCTAAAAAGGACAAATGTTGTCTATGTGAGGAAATAAGTAACAAGAAAAAGGCTGGCGTACTAACTACAGAAGACATAGTAAACATCAAAACTCATAAGAAAGAAAAAAAAGCAACATATAAGGAATACAAGAAAGATGTTGAAGAATCAAAGGTAAGCAAATCATTAGTTGTTGCCAGTTTTGATCTTCAACGTGTACTGACTACACCACATTCAGAAAGTACATTGTTATACTACACAAGAAAATACGCTTACTACAACCTTACAGTGTATGAAAATGCTAGCAAAAGTGGAACGTGCTTTCTCTGGGGAGAAGCAGATGGAAAGAAGGGGGCTGTTGAAATAGCTACTTGTGTGAAGATCTGGCTCGAAAACTTGCTAAGTACAATTCCAAATGAAGAGTGTGATATTATCTTATACTGTGACAACTGCCGTGGCCAAAATAAAAACAGGTGCATGTTTTCCATGCTGTATGTCATAACACAATCACTACCTAACATCAGAATTATACAACTGAAATTTTTGCTAGTAGGTCATACATACATGGGGGCAGACACCGTTCACAGTACCATTGCATCATTCATTAAGAAAAGATCTATTTTTGCACCATCTCAGTGGCCTACAGTTATTTCACTGGCTAGAAGAAACCCTAACCCTTTTGTTGTCAAGAAACTTGTATTTTCCGATTTTGAAAATTGATCTGTACTACAAAATTCTATTTTCCCAATAAACTTGAGCGATACATCATGAAATAAAGTAAGGTGGTTGGCGGTGTGTGGGCTGAAGTTTACCAAATCGCAAGAAGTTGAAGTATGGTATTCTCACCACACAAAAGCAGTAACAACGATGCATGTACGCCGAAGAAAAATGGCAGTAATCCCTGAAAAAGCATATCGACAGAAACTTCCGATTTCAGATGCTAAATATCAGGACTTGCGTCGCCTATGTCTGAAGATGATTATCCCTCTAGAGTATCATTATGAGTATCTCAACATGCCCCATTCATCAACCAGACAATACTGTCTTGATGAGACATGTTCCCACAGTATTCTATGACTGTTCTCCCAGACATGTTCCCACAGTATTCAATGACTGTTCTCCCACACATGATCACACAGTATTCTGACTGTTCTCCCAGACATGTTCCCACACTATTTGACTGTTCTCCCAGACATGTTCCCACAGTATTCAATGACTGTTCGTCCGGACATGTTCCCACAAATTTCTGTGACTGGTCTCACAAACATGTTCCCACAGTATTAAATGACCTTTCTCCCAAACATGTTCCCACAGTATTCAATGACTGTTCTCCCAGACATGTTCCCACAGTATTCAATGATTGTTCTCATAGACATGTTCCCACAGTATTCAATGACTGTTCTCCCTCACATGATCCCACAATATTCTGACTGTTCTCCCAGACATGTTCCCGCACTATTTGACTGTTCTCCCAGACATGTTCCCACAGTATTCAATGACTGTTCGTCCGGACATGTTCCCACAATATTCTGTGACTGGTCTCACAAACATGTTCCCACAGTATTCAATGACTGTTCTCCCAAACATGTTCCCACAGTATTCAATGACTGTTCTCCCAGACATGTTCCCACAGTATTCAATGACTGTTCTCCCAGACATGTTACCACAGTATTCAATGAATGCTCTCCCGAACATGTTCCCACAGTATTCTATGACTGATCTCCCAGACATGTTCCCACAGTACTCTATGACTGTTCTCCCAGACATGTTCCCACAGTATTCTATGACTGTTCTCCCAGACATGTTCCCACAGTATTCAATGACTGTTCTCCCAGACATGTTACCACAGTATTCAATTACTGTTCTCCCAGGCATGTTCCCACAGTATTCAATGACTGATCTCCCAGGCATGATCCCACAGTATTCTTTGACGGTTCTCCCAGCCATGTTCCCAAAGTATTCTGACTGTTCTCCAAGCCATGTTCCCACAGTATTTGACTGTTCTCCCAGACCTTTTCCCACTGTATTCAATGACTGTTCGTCCAGACATGTTCCCACAATATTCTGTGACTGTTCTCCTAGGCATGTTTTCCAAAGTATTGAATGACTGTACTCCCAGACATGATCTACAGTATTCAATGACTGTACTCCAAAACATGTTCCCACACTATTCAATGACTGTTCTCCCAGACATGTTCGCACAGTATTCAATGACTGTTCTCCCAGACATGTTACCACAGTATTCTATGACTGTTCTCAAAGACTTGTTCCCACAGTATTCAATGACTGTTCTTCCAGACATGTTCCCACAGTATTCAATGACGGATCTCCCAGCCATGTTCCCACAGGATTCTGAATGTTCTCCAAGCAATGTTCCCACAGAATTTGACTGTTCTCTCAGACATGTTCCCACAGTATTCAATGACTGTTCATCCAGACATGTTCCCAACAAAATTCTGTGACTGTTCTCCCAGACATGGTCCCACAGTATTCTATGACTGTTCTCCCAAACATGTTCCCACAGTATTCTGTGATTGTTCTCACAGACATGTACCCACAGTATTCAATGATGGTTCTCCCAGCCATGTTCCCACAGTATTTTACTGTTCTCAGAGACATGTTCCCACAGTATTCAATGACTGTTCATACAGACATCTT
>PNEQ01000399.1:0-14530 GCA_003012365.1 Medauroidea extradentata
GTTATTAAAGAAATTGGCTCCTTTTTTTTTTACTTCTATGTAAACTCCTTAGGCTATCCGGGCATATTAATAACAAACAAGGAAAAGTCTAATTAGATAAGTCGTCGCAGGCAGCAAGGAACATCATAACCTCAATTATAATCGTCTAGACAACAACAACAACGTAGACGTACTAAACAGGGCCCGTTACATCTGCCGCACCGAACAGGGACATAACATCTAGATAATAACAACAACGTAGACGAGAAGAGCAGGCCGCATTACAGTATGCTAGATGTACCTGAGCCCCAACAATTACCTCATGATGAAAACATATGCACTTTCTATTTTATTTTACTGCTGACGAAGCGTTTTCTCTTGCAAGAAATATAATGCGCCCTTATCCAAAAAGAAGATTGAACGACCGAACAAGAATATTAAGTACAGGCTAAGCAGAGGTCGCAAGAGTGTAGAATGTGCGTTTGGCATGATGTCTCAGAAGTTTCAAGTTTTGTTGAACAGTATAAATTGTAAAAACAAACAGTCTGTGAATACCATTGTTAAGGCTGTGTGTGTACTACACAACCTAATCAGGAAAACAGAAGGTAAACCGTATACGATCATCTGTGCCGAGACTGCGAATGTGTATGGTTGTCAAGCTAGGGACGAACAGGAGATCGCAACAATAGACCATGCGTCAAATGCTCAAAAGGTGCGCAATTATTTGTCGTATTACTTTCTCAAACCATATGTTGCTTTACCATGGCAGGTAAATCATTGTGTTGACATGTGAAATGTCGTTATTTGTGAGGCTTTTTAATTTAGTACCTAGCAATCAACAATTACATACTTGTGTTGTTCATGTTGTGAAGCTGTAAATAACCTTGTTATTTGTATTGCCAGTTCGATTTACGTAACCTATTCGCAATATGTTTTTTTATGTGATAATTTGATACATTTCCTTCTATATTATATGTTCCGATAAATATAGTTTCGTAAACACAATTTATCATTACTAATTATTTTATTACAACTTTTATATTATTTGCGTGCTTTCCAACATAATTAACTTACCGGGAGCGTCAACTTCTTTAGCCACAGCTTCCCATGCCTTTTCCAGAGCGTGCTTGTTTGCATATTCAGGCAGTCCGTAGTTGTACAAGCATGGATGTTTATCAATTGCTTCAATTAACTTGAGGCTGAACGCTTGTTCCAGATCACTCATTACGTCATCCGCGTCGTACGACAGTTGGAATGAAACTGACATGTCCAGTCGTGCTGCGACGGTTGTGTCTACATCGCGTTGCAGTCGCGTGCGGTGGACGAGTTGCATATCGAATGCATGAGTCCGATTAATTTGCAACTGCTAGATGACTCTCAGGCAACTATTTCACGAGTTGCGTTGCGCTGGTGGACGAAGGGCCTAACCCTCCGTCGGTCACATTGCAAATTGGAACATAACGAGGCGCAATGTATCTAACAGATACGAAAAAATATTATTATTAATTTTAATGATACGAATTATTTTTTTTGCATGAAAAAAAAATTTTTTTTGTTATTATCGTAGTGTTTTATTGTGTCCCAATTTTTTCCTTCTTTATTGTAAAATTACACTTATTACAAAATAGACAAAGTCATACATTTAACAAAATGCATTACATAATACATATTTTAACACATACTGTATATCTTATTTAATTCTATAGTTTCTTTTTAAATACTATAAGGAAATACACTAAAAACATGAAATTAAAACATTCATACCGTATTTGTCGTCATATAGGACGACCCCACATATAAGACGAGTCATGGTTTTGAAGGTACAAAATCTTGAAAAAAAGTAAAATTACTAATTTTGAAATTCCCGACAGAAAAATATTTTTTTCCTTTGCCTGAAACATTAAAAATTTAGTTTATATATTTTCAATGCATTTATTACCGGCATTTAAACATCATAACAGATACATAAACGAATAACATTGGCTACCACTGCCTTCCGCGCGCCCAAGAGCCAAGGAAATGCACGGCGGCGGCCGGCAATATCTCAATTTGCCGGCAGGTGTGCGCGACTTTGCAACGCCGGACAGAGGCACGCGGCGCACTACGTAGCAACGCCGGTCAACAACAGCTGCTTGCAAGGTCATCGCATTCCTGTGTGCTGTTGTCCGCTAGCCTAGCACTAGACGGTAGACACATGAATGTGTGGTACGGTATCTAGATACTCGTTTTTTCCACCCGAGAGTCTTGTGATTGCGAGACAAAGGATGAAAGCATGCGGACCTAGATCCTCGTTTTCTCCGCCCGAGAGTTGTAGGCTGGCGAGACGAAGTATCTCGGCACGCGATTGCATCGATCGTCGCCTCGCTGCGAGGAAGTGTCCTTTATTATGAATGACGCTCATCAAAATTTCGTACCGTAAATTTTATTAAAATAAACGGGGCACTCTTTTTCATTTGTGACGAAAAACGCAATTCCTTGAAACATCATACAACTCCACAGCTTACAGCTTAGCTTTCAAACGATTTTTGGCTACCAAAAATTTTTGCACCCTCATATAAGACGAGTAGCAATTTTTGAGGGCCAAAAATATGTAAAAATTGTTGTCTTATATGCCGGCTAATACGGTAAGTCTAGTCTACTCAGATACTGCATGCATATTAAAACATTTTTATTACATACCCTGAACACAAGCAAAATGCTTGTCACAAATTTTACAGAACTAAGTTATCTAATGTTAATGTGAAAATTACGACAGTTTCTTCCGACATCGTAGGCGGCACACAATTTATCAACCATATCAAGTCCTGATTTGGTTTGGTTGTAAAATGTGACAAAGACTTTTTTGTTCTCTGGTTTCTTGATCGATAGCATTATGAAATCATAATCAGGTTTTTGGATTTTTTTGGAACGTACGAGACAATGGTTGCCTCTTCTCTAAATCCAAACATACTGGATAATTCTGATCTCTGTTTCTCAGACACAAACTCTGGGAGGATTTGTTTCTTGTTCTTTCTGAGAGTTCCAACCAAAGATAATTTCTCTTTTTGCAAGTCTTCAACCAAACTCAAATCACTAAACCAGTTATCACAAGTGATATTCCTTCCACTCTTGTAAATAGGCTGTGAGAGTCTTTTTACAACATCCACTGATTTATAACTTACACAGTATGGTCCTGCAGGCTGTTTCCCTGCATAAACCTCAAGATTGTAGGTATAATAAATCTTGGCATCAACCAAAGCAAAAATCTTCAAGCCATATTTGTTAGGCTTTGATTGAATGTACTGCCTAAAGCTGCTTCTTCTGCTGAATACTTCTAATTTCTTGTCTGTGGTTACATTTTCTCCCAAAGAGTAACATTTCTGGCAATTTTCTACATGCTTAGTGAAAATTTCCCTTATAGCAGCAAGGCGGTCACATAGTTTTCTTTCTTCATTGGTGTTTTTGTCATTAAACCTGATGTAACGAAGCAAAAATTTGAAATGTTTCAAGTTCATTACTAGCCGAAACCTTTCAACCCCATCACCATCAGAGCCCACAACTCTTCTAAACTAAGTTGATTGCTATGGAGTGTTCCTGCTAAATAAAGCAGCCCTAGAAAAGCTTTCAATTCAGTCTTGTCTGTGCATTTTGAGTCTCTTTCACGACTGTAATTACCTGAAACTAACTCAATGTACTGGTTATGTAACAGACAGAAGTACAAGTACTTACAGTTGATACTTGTAAATAGGTACACACACATGAAGAGAGGACACACATTTTTGCGCGGAAGCGTGGTCGCGACATTTCGCCAGTATTAAACTGGCTTCCTCGGGCGGCAAGGCATGCCAAATAAGGAAACTGCTCTAAGGTGTAGAGTTGTTAATACAAACCACACAAATTTACATCCCTGGAAGTTTGTATTAAGTAAAGAAGTTACACTGAAGTTAAGAACTATCCGATATTCTGTCATAGTGATTTGGAGAAAACAGTGGAAGTAGAAAACAGGGTGGCTTGACAGGAAATTGAACCTACACTAAATTTTGGGAACGTGAGTACAGCATTTCACCACTTCAACATCTTGCTCAGTTGAAGACAAAATGTTTCCCTACATTTTCATAAATGATGGTAGTACAAGACCATAAATACTCTGAGTGTGCTCGTACGGACTATTACCCAGAACCGACACACCACACTGGAAAAATTTACAATGTATAACAATGTCGTAGGCTATAACTTGACATATATAAAAACAAAAAATAAAATATTTTTATATTGAATTAAAAAAGCTGAATTTTGAAAAGAAAACTTCAAAAATTTTCTAAAAATACAAAAATATATATATTTTTTGTTTTTATATATGTCTAGTCATAGCCTACAAAATTGTTATACACTGTGAAATTTTAAGGTTTGGTATGTCAGTTTGTTTTAGTGACGCACATGAAACCGTAAAATGTAAATTTTTATGTTTACGAGTCATCATGCAAAAATTCTGAGATACAAAAATTTCCTACGAAGAAGATTTAGTCACAATTTATGTCTAAAATGAAAAAGAAAACATTTTATACAAATATATAAATAAAAAATTACGTTGCAAACTAATATGAACCGCGCCCGTAAACAAAATTGACTGCCCAGTCGGGAGACAGTTTGTTTGTTCACCTAGCACCAGTCGTCGCCCAGGCAACTGCCCACTACAACTGGTCTCCCAAAAGGGACCATTTGATTATATCAGCACCTGCTGTAGTCACTATAACAGAACAAGACCCACCAAATTGGTAGCCTAGCATTCTAAGTCTAGAATGTGTCTTCCTTCTCCCCTTAATGGTTTTGACACTAATTAACAAACACAACAGAAAATATCAGAGTTGTGCAATTGCTATCCATTGTTATAGAAAGTAATTCCTTGACTAAGCAAACAAACGGGAAAAGCACAGTTACGATAAAGTACCTTGAGACAGCAGCTTGTAGTATCTGGCCCAGGTGTCCCTGTGTTCGGATGTGAGCGCACCGACTGGCTTCACAGGCTTTTCAGACTGCTCGACAACGGAGCGTAGCAGGGCCACCAGCCGGTCATGGGGCAGTGGCCTCAGTCTCTCGTCCAGGACGTCCACACTGAAGAACTATAATACGGCGTCATCAAGACAAGAGTCCAGGCCTCCTTACTTGTGGAATACTCAACCACACAGTGCAACGTACACATTATGGTGGAATCACATAAGTGCGACATGCAACACGATGGGTGTGATGCGACACAAAGTTCTAGTTAACGTGAATACTAGTTAAGAATGCTGCGCTAAATACTAAACAAAATATTAGACGTAAATGCAGTAAACCCTCGTTTTATCGGACCTCCAATCAGCGGACTTAGTATTTAACGGACAAAATCTGGCGATACAAAATCATTCCACCTTCAGGTCTACTTGTCACATGCAGCACAAGCCCTACCTGGTTGTTGTACTTTGGAGAGTGACATCAGGCGCGCACATGGATAGACGTGTAAGACTGTAGACAGAGCTATTTTTAGTCGCGCATCGGGGTATGTGCCGTGTCCGGGCAAGAATGATTGTCTACATGAATTTTTTATGGAACTGTAAGATCAACAGCGCAAGACCTACCTGGTTATTGTACTTTGGTGAGTGACATCAGGCGCGTGAACAGATAGCAACGTAAGGCGGCACGCAGAGCTAGTCGCTCATCTGTGTTTTGTCCGGACAAGAACGATTGTTGTGTCTACTTGAATTTTTTACGCAGTTGATGTACGTGCGTGATAAAGATTATGCGTTTTTAAAAATAAAAGGGCGTCTCTAACAGGACAGAAAAGAAATAGAGTACATTTGACATCAAACAAAAAATTTGAACTACATAATCTAAAAATTACGAGGCCGGTGTTTCGGTAGCAAAGTTGTGTGATGATTATGGTGTCAAGAAACAAACTGAGTCGAACATTCGTAACGCAAAAAACTAGTTAAAGAGTTATGTGTTGAAATATGATGTTGAACAAAAAAAAAAATTGTCACTGTTGGACCCAGGAAACACGCACGTGAAACTTTCTACCGCCTCTTCACACGACGAGGCAATGTATTTTCAACAACGCTCGTGTGGTCTCGTGTGGTGTAAATGTACGATGTGTAGAGAGATAAAATCTGCTGCGGACAAACTAGCGCAACACATACCTTTCTCACGCTCAGCCCTTCAGAAATTATAAAGGAGGCGGCTAGATTATTATCTCACAGACACGGTATACGATACTGCGTTGCGATGCAAACAGCGGTAGTTTAGATGGACATTTTTTATTTGTCATATATTTCGTAAATAAACACTTAACTGTGAAATACAAAGCAGTAGCTCAAGTTCACGTGTCACATGTTACCACGCAACGTAACATGAAAACAAGCTGATAGCAAGCCGCCTCCTGTCCCTCTCTTTCTACTCTTCCCCCGCCCTCCACCATTGGTTATCTCAATGAACGGACAAAGGTGCGTGTTTATCTTTCTACTCCCACCAGTCAGCACAAACCTTCCCCCTCGCCCTCTTCCAACAATTTGACCACAACAAACACGTTGCGTTACTACGTGTATCACACTGCTATAAATCTATCAGCTTGTTGTCAATTTTCGTGTGCCGATTTTGGTACTTCGCGATTTACTGGACATCTTATTTACCGGACCATACCTTCTCCCAAATAGTCCGGTAAAACGAGGGTTTACTGTAGTTCATTGCTACTACATACTAACCTCTAGTACACCAGCCACAGTATTTCAGATTTTTCCATCTACTATATGTAAAATATTTTAAATACCCACTAGGATTCTGAAATGTGGAAAAAAATGCACAATTACATGTTTGCTTAAAAAGATTGTGATTTGTTTATGTTAAAAAACAAATTTTTATTTCTAAAATAAATTAACGTATTATACATTCACCAACATTTGGGTACAAAATTAAATTCACACTCAAATAAAACTGATACAATTTGTATTCGGAATATGCATCACGTCCGCCATTTAACGAAACATTGATTTAGAGTAAACATTTTCGGGTCCCGTGGTATTTCTTTAAATCAGGGTTCTACTGTACATAGTGAGTTGCTAAGTATTGTATTGTACTTTTCTTTGGAAATGTCAGGTTTTCAGTTAACAATACTTCTTGACTGTAGTTGTTCTTCCACCATGTTGTTGGGACTATACTTTGGCTTATATTCTTGCTCGCTTCTGGTATTTATACCCGTGATTTTTTAGTATGTGCATTCAGTCAGCTTCCAGTGTAATTTAAGTGTTACTACGGTATTGTCTTTCGGCACTGTAAATGTGGAATGGGTCGTTATGTTGCAGGACTTTTAATTGATTAATTTTGGGTGCCTTGTTTAGTTTATTGTTTGGAATTTTCTTGAGTTGAAGTCCTGTAGCATGATGGCCCATATCCTAGTGTCTCGTTTGTGTATTTGCAGTTTGTTATTTTTTCTCTTGGTCAGTAAATTTAAAGTAACATTTGCGTTCGGGTTTCTTCCAGTTAACCTATTTGTAACTTCAGTATTTTCAGTAATTAGAGAGAGAGGGGCAGGCATTAAGAGTGCGTAGTAGATAAAACACTGAAAACATAAATTGATTTCTACGCTTTTTTCGAAGCCAATATGGATAAAATATTCAATGACAATCCTAAATAATGGTATTTGCCAACTTTATGAGCAAATATTTATCCAGAATTACTAATTCGTTATGCATGATCTCATGCGCAAATGCACGAGATTCTGGCATCAGAGATTGTGACTCAGAAGTTCATAACACTGAAAACAATTTTGTTTAAAACTGTGGCTAAAACTATTGTCTAGGATTGCTATTGTTTGATTTTCACAAATTGGCTTCAAGAAACCTACAGTTATAGGTTAGTGCTTTTAACGTTGAATTATGTACCACGCCCTCTTAAATTCTGAAGTATAATTTTGTTTTGTGGTTTATTAATTCATAACTGTTGATGCTCAATTTTGAATTTGGCAGAGGAAGTAACTTATTGCAAATAACTATGTTGTTTAATGGTGTTTTATTAATAATAGTACGTAATTTGACTACGTATTATTCATGCACCTTAATGTGCCCGCTTTACGAGACTGTTCAAAGGATGTTAGGTATTTTATGCATACTACCGAGGTATGGGACACTGTAGGTTATGTTCTAGTTTGTGTATGTATTTTGGGGCATGTGACCCCCTCAAGTGTACTTCCTATAAGTATAGGGGGTAAATTCAGTTATGTGAGCCTATTGTGTGTATTCGCTACTGAGGTTTGGGACTCAGCTAGTATTTTTAGTTCTTGTTCAAGTCAGTTTCCTATAAGGATAGGGCTAGCTAATGTGTAATACAGTAAACCCTCATTTTACCGGACTAATTGGGGGGAGGTGTGGTCTGGTAAATCAGATGTTCGGTAAATTGCTAAGTACCAAAATCGGCACACGGAAATAGACAACAAGCCGATAGATATATGGCAGTGTGATACGCATGGCAACGCAGTGTGTTTGTTGTCCTCAAATCGCTGGAAGAGGGCAAGGGGGAAGGTTTGCGATGACTGGCGGGAGTAGAAGGATAAGCATGCGCCTTTGTCCGTTCATTGAGATAACCAAGAGTGGAGGGATGAGGAAGAGTAGGAGAGGGTTAGAAGGAGGTTTGCAATCAGCTTGGTTTCATGTTACGCTGCGCGAGCAGTTAAACGTGACACTTGATGAGCGACTGTTTTGTATTTCACAGTAAAGTGTTTATTTACTAAATACAGTATGTAACAAATAAAAAAATTTCCATTAAAACTACCGCTGTTTGCATCGCGACGCAGTATCGTATATTGTGTCTATGAGATAATAATCTAGCTGCCATCTTTGAGAATTTCTGAAGGACAAGTGACGGAAATGGTGAGCGTGAGAAAGGCATGTGTTGCGCTAGTTTGTCTGCAGCATATTTATCTCTACACCACGTACATTTACCCTACACGAGCATTGTTGAACATACACTGCCTCATCGTGTGAAAATGCAATAGCAAATTTCACGTGTTTCCCGGGTCCAACAGTGCCAGTTTTTTTGTTCAACATCATATTTCAACACATAACTCTTCAACGTTTGTTTTGCTTTACGAATGTCCGACTCAGTTTGCTTCTTGACACCATAATCACACAAACTTGCTACCAAACACCGGCCTCTTAACTTTTCTATTAGTTAATTTTTTTGCTTGATGTCAAAGTTACTCTCTTTCTTTTCTGTCCTGTTGCAGACGTCATTTCATTTTAAAAAACACTATCTATATCGGGCACGTACATCAACTGCGTAAAAAATTCAAGAGACACGACAGTCGTTCTTGCCTGGACACATCAAAACACTGATGAGCGACTAGCTCTGCTTGCCGTCTTACGCTGCTATCTGTGCGGGCGCCTGATGTCACTCACCAAAGCACAATAACCAGGTTGGTTTTGAGCTGTTGATCTTACAGTTCCATAAAAAATTCAGGTAGACAATCATTCTTGCCCGCACACGGCCCATGCCCCGATGTGCGATTAAAAATAGCCCTGTCTACCTTCTCACACATATATCCATGCGCGCGCCTGATGTCGCTCACCAAAGCACAATAACCAGGTCGGTATTGTGCTGCATGTGACAAGTAGACCCGTCGGTGCAATAATTTTGTATCACCAATTTTGGCCGTTAAATATGAAGTCCGCTGAATGAAGGTCCAATAAAACGAGGGTTTACTGTATTGGTATATGTCTTTTAATACACTCTTTTAAGTATTCTCGCCTAGGGCTTCGTTATGATTGATACAGTTCACATTAACTTGATACCTTTCTCGTCCCTTTAAAAAGAATTTGGTAAATTAACGTTTAGTCTTATCTTTGTATCTTGTATTTTAATTTCTGATGTTTTGACTTTTGTTGATAATTTATTGAATTTGTAAAATGTTTAAGGTTATGTCATCTTTCTTATGTTTGTTTCGGTTTGAATAAATCCCTGTTGGGATTGAACCCGGAACTATGATCTTTCTGTGAAGTTAAACTTATGTTACAGTTTATATGCTTGGAATTTCAATGTGATCTGGCTTGCTGCTATTGCTGCTCTTCAAATGTTTAAGCTATGCTGAGTTTTGCGGTTATAAGTTACTGTTTTATTTAGTTTGAGGATTAACTTTGCTTAAGAGTTCTCGCAATCAATATGGATTCACAACCCCCAGTCTTCCTTCTGTGTAAATTGTTACAGTCACCACTACCAAGATGCTAGCCCATATTATAGGGTGGTGATGGTACATCCCAACAAAACTTGTTAATACAGCTGTTTTTGGTCCACAGCTCAGTTGTTTTAATACTGCTAAGAAAAATTTCCCTTTATTGTGAATATTGCCAGGGCAAAAAAAAAGAGGTTATATGCAAGAAATGAAAAATACCAGTGCTGTTATGGAAAAATTATAGGACCAAAGAAAAGAAATGTTATATGCAGGAATGTTATAACAGGATTATACTGTACCCATTTCAAAATGTATGCCACAGCACTTGATGCAAGTCACAAAAATATCATACATACTAGAGAAAAAATCCATTGCTGAATGTGTAAGTACCTTTTATTTTCACGTCCTAAATCCAATAGAACATATTTCACATGACTGAGCCCACTATGTTTGAACTACATACCAGTAGCTAGTGAAAACATGTTCTGTTCACATGTGTACACAAGTGTGACGCCTGGCTGCTGAGACGTGTACACAGCTGGCTTGTTGGCTAGCACTATATCATACCTACATGTGCTCGAGTACATCACCTAAATGTCTTTACTTTCATACTACTTTTTCTTGACTCTCAATCATTCCAAAATACAGTACACTCCCAAGGAATTAAGTTCTGTGGGTCAAATATTATGTACCTGAACCATGAAACTACTGTAAACCTAAATAGGTCATACAGGACGACATATGTTTTTGTTGCTTCCCTCCATTTGCAATTTCCTCTCATCCACACCACTTATTATTAGTCCTTTAAATATTGTAACAGTGTGGTGGTGGAGAGGGGGGACAGGAGGACACTGTCCCTCCCATAGAACAGAAGGGAAGGGGCAGTATAGACCTTTGTACCCACCTTAAGTTTTATTATTTTAAAATATGACAATTTCTACCAGCTGTATATTCAATATTTTACTCTAACACCACTTAAAAAGAACCCAAATGTGCATACCAAAAACCAAAATTTCAGCAGGAGGACCCCCTGGTTTAACAAGTCGTTACATGAAAAAACTTTGAAATAAATTTCTGTCAACGAGCCTCCCCCCCTTCCCCTTTTTAAAAAAATACAGTACCTACGCCACCACTGACTGTACACAAAAGATAAGTGGGGTTATATAGGTTACTACTTCAGGCATAAAAATTTAACGTGCATAAAAAAGTGCATAATGTTCCTAAGTAAATAGCATTAATACACATTACTTTAATTAGCAGACAAACATCTTGCAAATAAAAAATACCCCAAAATGGTACATAATGATTACAGTTAGGTGAACACTTCTAAGGTGGAACAACAAAATTTATTTAATCAGATTTATTGTGATTTTCTATTTTTCACACATATCAGCCTAGTGAATTAACTTTATCAATTTTTTAAAAAAATCTATTATGGTTCATAAGAATGGCCTTCTAAAATCCACTATTCATAAAATCGGGGTGGTTCTCGAATTCCATCACCTTACTTTTCTTCTTTATTAATTTATACTTATATGTTTGTGCTTCTTTCTTATACATTTCAAACACCATTACGAAAGATTCACTTTATTATGGTTGGTTTTGGTCATAGCAGATGATGTTTACATTTTGCATGCTATTTTGTGTGTTTCATACACCAACAACAGTTAACTCTGCTAGAGTGCAGGGTTGACCAGTAGCGAATGGAGATGCTGATTGTTAGTTCTGTAATTTCTGACTACAGTATACTACATTTAGACCACATTTTCTTTAAAATATATTTTGATATTTAGCTCAGCCTGAGCAAACCTGACACCTTTGTGAAAGTCCTAAGGGGTTAAATGTTGTGGCCGGGTCCAGTACACTCACCTCGTTGTTGTGAGCCACAATGATGTGCCTGGGCTGTTCCCCCGGCTGGAGGAAGCGCACAGAGTCGACAGGCAGGTCGGGTACCCGGCACGTACCAAACATCTTGTAGTACTGTGACATGTCCAACGCGTCCCGCCCCATGTATTCCTGTTTCAGCTTGTTCCTGCACAGCGACATTACAACCTGACCGCGACATTGCTTACGACTGTCTCACATGACCGTCACATCTGATCCCAGGCATATGCCGAAATATTCAATTGAACACATGAAGAGAACTTGAAACTTTACAATTAATACTGAAAATACTTTATACTGACCAGATATTGAATGACAAATTCTCTAGGGGCTATAGTAAAATAACTTTACAATGAAAAGTACATTGCACTGAAGTACTTACCTTTAATTTCTATCTAAGGCTTCACCAAGAAAAAAATTGATTACTCTCATTACAAACACATCTGCATTGGAGGGCTTCAACAAATAATACAATCTGTGTTATGTACTGTGTGTATGCTATAGCCAGAGTAAGGTAGGTTTTTGGCAGGGAGGAAAAAAACACAAACATATTATATAACCAGTAAATATTTTGCTAAATGTGATCCCCACACTGCATATCTTTCAAATTATTTAATTTACATTGCATACTACAATATTCGCTTCATGCTTGTTTTTTTGATATTCTGAACAGAGTGCATTCAGTTTCACATTGTAGTGGTTTTGGTAATGTGCACTCTTATATGTTTTAATGCCATATTGTGACTTTCACTGCTAACCGCTGCTTACCCTACTCTCGAACAGGTAAGCGAGAAGTTGATCGAGAAGCTGTCTGGCGAACCTCCGTCACAAGTTAACTTCACTCAGATTATGTTTTGAACACCTTAAGCTGAAATGTTGTCTTGTCTTGCCTTTTAAAAATGTGTCTAAACCACATAGACAAGTAAGTTACTCACTCATCGAGTATCTTCTTGTAGTCGAGGGCACCATGGATGAAGTGGGCGGCGAACGACAGGTGGCTATCCTGGGAGGCAAAGGACTGGTGAGGCAGCTGTATTCCGGGGCTCGAGTGTACCTCAACAGGCAGGCGGTAGCCGAGGTATGCCGCCCGTAACCACCAGTCTGCCAGCTGCAACACACATCGCACACATCCACTTAACAAAAGAAAAGTTACAATATGCTCCTGACAGTCTACCTGATTTGGAGTTAAATTAGAAAAAATATAAGTAGAACCCAGATTTTATGAACTTGGATATCAACGAAACGTAGACTAAGGGACCAGATTTACAGGAACAGTGACCTGGGCTTCCCTATTTAACGAACTTGGACATTACTAAACTTCGAAGTGACAATCTTTCTGGGAACTGTCACAATTTGTCAGTCAGGATTCTATGTATGTAGTTATAACCCTAAAAAGCAGTTGACCTACTAGAAATTCAGTAACTATGAACATTGTTAGCTGTCAACTCATGTGAAATTATGACTGTGAAAGGCAGCAAGGGCCCTTATTGCATTGCGATCTAATTACCACCGCTGTTACACTTCAACATACTTGTATGACTGAAGACAATGACATAATATATTAGAACTGATTTTATCGCAGTTCAACGTTACGCTCCGATCAGAACAGACCTGTATAATTTTTTTTTATTTTACAGAAATTTGGGAGTTATGTCTCACCGGCAATGAGGTCAATCTAGATGGCTGCACGTAACTGCACAAGGACAGTAACTAGAATACGTATTGGCCATGGCCTATGTCAAAGATCCATCCCAGCATTCACTTTGAGCAATTAAAAAAACTATGGAAAACCGAAATCAGGATGGCTGGAATCAGGGATTGAACAAATGTAAGTCTAATATCGGGGTAAACAGATGCCCACGGACGGCCAGTAGTAAGTCTGCATCCAGGCAGTGATACCCTGGCCCTCAGGTACCTCCTCATAGAATATTTTTTTTATCAGGCCCCTGACAATGTGGCTGCAACCAACCACAGGTTAGGCTACTTGCAGTGCAGAAACAGCAAACTTGCAAGGTCAGATATCCAGAAATAATGCTGCCAACCTGAGCCCACAGACAAACTCTTGTCAAAGTCTGCAGAACTCGCGTGTCCTCCACATTTCCTCTAACAGACAGCTGTGTTTCAAGAGTTACAGAATTTTGTTGCAAAATGACAGATTAATTCACAGTGGTTAACTTTTATTGTTTCCATGTCTGAGAAATTGTGAGTTTATGGTAGAGTTTAATATCCTTACATGATAAGAGTAAAACAAACTGGTAATTATGAGCGATGTGGATAAAATGAAAAAAAATTAATGTTTGGCAAATTCTTGAATCTTGCTTGCTTTTTTCAGAACAGTAGAAACCCAGAGACCATTACTTCACTAAAAAAATCATTATGTAAATTAATCAAAGTTTGTGAATAAACACAGGGAGGGAGAGAAAGAAAGAAGGAGGGAGGGATAAAGGGGGTGGAAGGGGAGGAAGGAGGTAGTGAAGAAGGTAGGATGGATGGGGG
>PNEQ01000399.1:15530-69340 GCA_003012365.1 Medauroidea extradentata
GAGACAGAGAGAGAAAAGCATTGTTTTGTTGTCACCAAAGTATTCTGGTTTGGACAATAAGGTTTTAGAAAGGGTCCAAGCTTATTTATATTTTGTCGGAAGAGAATGAGCTGTGCAAATGGGGCTCAAATGGCAGTATTCAAAATGTCAGTTTCAATTGTTACAGAAAGAGAAACTTCATTCAGACTAACACTGAAACTACATACAGTACTGTTCAAAAGTTATAAATGAGTTACCAAGTTAAATATAGAAACAGAATATTCTGTACACATATAACCCATACCCAATTTTCAGTCTGCAAAGCCCTTTCTTCCAATAGCCTTTGAAGTTTTCTTCCAATTCCATTTGGTGCTGCAAAGTTTGCAACAACATTCTGTGTGTTTACAAATTCTTTTTCTGAGAGCAAAGGCTTCACAGACCTGTAAAGAAATAATAATACATATATATTAGTAACAACACGTTATACTTTTTTTTTCTATAAACATACAATAAATATGGATTGAAACTGAGAATGATACACACAAACTGAAACAAACTTAACAGTTATGAGCAAGAAACAATTTATTAACTCCTTAGCAGGTACTATAAACATTTTCTAGTACGTGGGTACAGAAACAACAAGTAACAATAAGAATATAAATAACAGCCAATGCTCCTGGCACACTGTGAAACATGCTGCACATGGAAAGAAAAGTTTTCACAAAAATCATTTTGAAAACTTGTATTTCTGTCTGTTTACTCTGAGCCTTGGAGTAAAGCTGAATGGACGGGCGAATAAAATGAGTGAAACAACTTCTAGTTCACTGTCTGAGGCTGTCTACGAATACTGTATAGCAGCACGGTGAAATATCGATGATGGAACACAATGTTGACACCAGCAACTGCCATTATATTTCCCACATGCGAATGAAATGAAAATGGCCCCACTAGAACAAACTTTGATTGCTGTGATAGGATGTAACAAATTATGTAAATACTAAACACACTTAAGGTTATGAGAAATGCAAATTCAAACTGAGTCCAACAGTTTATGGGCATGAGTTGTTAGAGAGATGGGTGAGAACATGAAAACAAAACAGCAAAACCTTAGGAACTTGTCGAGGGTCTTGTCGAGCGAAGGAACCGGCAAGCGCTGCAGTGCCAACGGTGGTGAAGTCTTGGCTGACGTCACATTGACCGCCAGGTGGCGTTGCTGGATCACTGCCAAGTGTAACGCCGGCAACATGTCCGCCGCATGGCACGTCTGTGACAATACAAAGACAACCATCACTCTACACGCCCCAGTTCAAGGCCTTGAATGAACAGAGACACTTGCGGAACAATTTGACTTGAAGGCAAGGTACGGCACACAGAAGGGAGGAAGGACCACTAGTGCTGCTGCTGAAGATTAAAACATTTAAACAACTGCCTTCAATACCCATAAACCTCACATTGTAAATAAACATTTTTGTGAAGACTGACTTCTTGTTTTCAGAGGGGAGAGGAGACGTATTGGAAATTATTGTTACGGGCTTGATTTTTGTTCCTGTTGAAAGGTTTCCATTTACAGTAGTTTAACTAGAAAAACCAGGAGAGGGGGAAGAGTCTTCCATCTTGATATGGAGGTGGGGGGACGACCACCCCTCTTGCCTACCCCAGTAGTATGGTATGTTAAAAGAAACACTGAACATAACAACACTAAGATTTATAAGGTTTAGGAATGCACATCAATCTGCTAAAACAAGCATCTTCTAAAAAGATGTAACAAATTTAAACATAAAATTATTCGAGGGCAGTGTTTTTATGGCATTAAATAAATGCAAAATTTTTCTACATAACTCGTTATTATGAATATATATCCTGTATAGGTAATAAGAAAGTATTTAATTTACTTAACACTTCTAAACTGTAAAACCTGCAATATTTTATGCTTTTTGTACAGTCATGTCAATTTGTCTTGTGACTAGTGTGATGCAATTCTATTTACATATATACTTACAGTATGTAGTTGTACTTACTGCGTGCCTAACATTGCATGAACCAACAGATCAATGCTGGATCTACCGGGTCATATGAATAAACAGGTACTGTACATAGATAGATAGATAAATGGATGAATGAATAAGTAAATAAATAAGTGTACTAGACTTCCACTGTTTCTGACCATATAATAATGTATAATTTGACTTGTCCTACATAGTCATGTAAAGATCTATTGGATGTAATAAACTACTACAGATAGAAGAATGGGGCCTACATACACACTTGGTTTGTTGTATCACTTGAGAAGTTGTAAATGATACACATGAAGTAAATATATAAGGGTGCTTAGCTGTGAAATTCATAATTTTATATTTCTAAGAAATAACGCTGATTTTGTAGACATTTCTAGTAAAACACATAATGGCAGGCCACGAAAGAACACACCCTAAATAAACTAACAAACTTACTGAAATGAAATAATTTACACCGAAATTAGATGGCACTGACTACATGACAAGAGTTGTAACATATAAAGCAACAAATTTTGCATTTCTAAGAAATTACTGAAAATAAAGGAGTTTATATAAATAATTAAAGATATCTTTGGTACACTAAAATACGAAAACTATTTTATGCTGATTAAATATTTTGTCGTCAGCAAACAGCTGCATTTTTCTTAATACGTAACAATGATATCAAGTTTATAATTATGCAAACAGTCGACTGTGTGGCGTATGTCAATGTTAACAAGTGCACGTCTCCTTCAACGCGATGAGCTGCCATGGCGAGGTGTCTAGTTCTGAAATAAAAGCTGATAGCAGCATAACACTGCTTTTCCAAAGCCCTTGGGTGACAATAAAAAAATCTGAGAGTGGCTCATTATACACAGACTTGACACAATCTGTTGTGTTATCTAGTGTGTTAGTGAGGCTTGTATTTTTAACATAAAACTAATAATAGCAATATTGGTAATGTGACGATTTTAATGAGCACTTGAACTGCCTTAAAACACGTATGTGTTACATCAAGTAAAATCAGTGTGTCATAATCGTCATGTTGTTAAGGTGGTCAATACTGCAGATTCAAGTCCTGACTGAAAAAGTTACTACACTGAGATGAATGTAGAAACTATCACAATATTGAATATAGTTTGGTCAGATTACAGTTAAAAATGTTTGAGCAGTTTATTGAGACAGACGTATTATAAAGATCAAAGTACAATCCCCTTGGCTTGATTAAAAAGATAACAGATAATGTTTAACAAGCTTTGTTACCAACTTAAGTAATGGAATGCTATCTTAGAAGAATATTTTGTACTTGAAACATTTTTGCTTGGAAATTCAAAGGAGTTGAGATGGTGGATGGACACAAGACATATTTTAAGAGTGCAACCTGTTCCGGCAGCCACTGTATGTGTACATAGCTTCAGTCATGTAACTTAGCTGTCATTTAACAGCTGAGCCAAATTTGTGAACTACCTCTGTGAATGAATACCAATAAAAATGTTTCTGTATCAGAATGGTACTTTCCATCTATTATGTATCTAATGTTTATTTTTTAAGCAAAAATTTGAATTTTCACATAGTTTTTAACCAAGATAATTATGTTACAACATTAAAAACACCAAGGTCACATGCAACATTCCTTCTTTATTGCAATGTCATAAAATGCTGAACATCTGACACAGAAAAGCACACAACATGAAGGATAGTAATAATAATAAGTCATCCCCGCAATTGGGCTATCGCCCGGTGGCAAGTGGACTCCTCCCCATCCCTACATTACCAGCCCTCCAGTCCCTTCCTAAACCTTCCAGCTCCCTCACAGTCACCAACTCATTTTGCAGGACATTCCACTCCTTGCAGTGGCTATGATATATCGATGTATGTGCCTAGATCACCCTTACAAATTTGGTGCATGTCGAACTGCGGCTGTAAGGATCAATTGCAGTGTCATGTGAGGAAAATCTTGAGATAAAGATAAAACTAAGGAGAACTTGAGTAAAATCTGAGAATTTTTTGTTTGCACTGCACAGTCAGGAAATTGAGATACAGTATCTCAGTTGAGGTGAAGTGTAACCACAATAATCACGAGAAAAATAATTTCTCTTTATGCATTGCCTTGCGAATGTATCTAAAATGTATATTATCTTCCATTTATAATGCTCAAAATTTACACAATGACAATTTCATAATTTATATTTAGAGTTTTGCATACTGTATAGTTGAAAAATGAAAAATAGGCTAATGTACTCAATATGACTGTGCAATCGGCCATAAGAGGCCTTCCTATCTGTGCTTGAAATGAGTTGCACAAAGTTGCGACTATTACTTATTTTACTATTACATTTCGAACATAAAAATTTTACATGTTAAACAGAATCATGATTTTCAGGCCTCGTAAAATGGCTAAAAACTACTTTTTCATACAGTTGTGTGTGAGAAAACCCCAACCAGATTAGAAAAACACAAAGCTATAATATAAACTTGCACTGGACTCCTGCTTAAAGTCCCATATAATAAAAATAATAATAATAATTTCTTGCTATTGGGCCAGCACCCGGTGGCAAGGATCCAAACACCCCTAACATCCTCTCAACAATAATAGTGAAGTCCTACATGCCATGAGCAACTTGTGCATATGGGATATACCTACCGCATTACCTACACCTGTCAGCAGTACCTTTAGCACGCCAACAATTTCGTGCCTCACACACATTCTAAATGCAACAATCTTTAGTTAAGTTATTGTATAACTAAATACAAATAAAAATATTACTAGAAAATACAGTTTGATTTTCTTTTTATTAACTTCCTGATTTTCAGCACTTTTCCTAAACGACAGTGTTGCTTTTCAGATTTTAGGTAGGCTACAATTATAAAATATTTTATATGGAAATACATAACTGAAAGCAGTATAAGCCAAGCTAAACAAATGCCTCTTCATTCAACAACAAAATGCTGTATATTCAAGACAAGTGTTAATACCACAAACAAACTATTTTAACTCAGAATCACTTCCACAACCTTCAATCACTCATACGTACCACTAAACTAGATGAACATAGTTTTCTTCCGAAAAATTTCAGCATGTCCAATTCGTTTTTCTCCAATTTGATCTAAACACAACAGAATACATTTTATTTGCAAGAAACTTACAAATATAAACATAAATGAATAAACACAGACACTAAAGATAATGAAATAAATAAAGTACTTGAAACCAAACAGAAAGGGGCCACATTTGTGTGAAGGTAGATATCAGATCACACCTTCCCTTGCAGCAACCATTGCTTCATACACAGCATATTCATATTTTTTACACGTAGGAAACATGGCAGATGTATCTACAGACAACTAAATATCAATAGGTTTCTTCAGCAGGATCTCTCACTGCCCCACCATCGTTCCATGCGACAGACTTGTCTCCACTGGCTCCGTAGACCCTGAATGATGCGGGAAACGCGCAAGTTATACAGTATGTGTGGCTAATATCTACAGATAGCAGACGCAACACGTACCATCAATGGTGTTTAAGGCATTGGGGTAGAATACATTGAAGGATCCGAGAAGAGTCAAAAATACTCATTAGAATTTGGTAAATGGAGAGTGAGGATGAAAGTTACATGCCTATTAATTAACTAGGGGTGAGTATTGATACAGGTTACTAATGAGAAGAATCAGATGGTAAGGATAACTGCAAGCGTTGGCATTATGCAGAAAGACGTAGCACATTTCGGGAACAAGAGTACTGTAACAAGTTGTGCTTGTGACGTCACAAACGTTGTCAGAAACATACAGTTTTCCTCGAAAGTGCATCATATATTTGATCAATGTTAAACAGGTTCTGGAACCTGTGTCATTTGCAAATGTGTGTTTCCCTGTACATCAATTTGTATTGTAAAGTTAAGCTAGGGTTGTACATTTATATGAATTTATTGTACAGTTCCAATAATTATTTGATAAGCAAGTTTTGATGTGTGTCACTGTGGAGCGTTACCGTGGTGACGTGGCGATATGAGTGGTGTGGAAGAGGAAGAGAGGGGGTGCAGGAACCGGACCTGCGGCAGTTGAAGTAGTGTGAGGCTGGCTCAACAGCGAAAGGTTACAGTGGGCCTACGTGTGTCGTGCCAGAATTAGAGCATTTTGGCTTAGGGGTGGAACTAGATAGGAAACTTTGCACTTAAATAGCTCCGACCATATAGTGAGTAACTGTAACAGTGGTTGACAATCCGTACTGGATTTTAATGATTACTGTATTGCCTGAAAGTCTACCATATCAAGTTCTGGCTGTTCTTCGAGCAGACGCTAGTGGTGTCTAGTTGGTGCCGGTCGTGACTTAAACGCTGCTTGCTGGGTGCAGCATATGGAAGGCTACCATGGAGAAAGGGGACCCTGGCTTTTTAATATTGCAGCCGCAGACAACCGCCAACTAGTGCAAAAGGCGATGTGGCACAAAGCTGGACCTATGTTCACGTAACATTCTTCGTTCCTCTAGAAGCAAAGATTGTTTCCTCAAAATATTGACACGCAATTTCAGAACATTCTGTATTAAATAAGGCTGGTAACAAAGTGGAATTGGGAATTCACAGATACTTTCAACTGTGAAGAGATGAGGAGGAACTTGACAACAGCCAGTCGCAGCAAGTGCAATACTATTATTAATAATTTAATTTCAAAATAGTTATAATTTAGCACAGAAATATTACTGGACAACATAAAATTACTTCAGACAATATAGTTGGTCCCAAAGATATTTTGAGTTTACAAAAGCAACGTACACACCCAATACAAACAAAATTAAAAACTTTAAGCTAAATCTTAGTATTTTTCATTAATAAATCGTATTTACAGAGTAGGGCTGTTAATATAAATAATCCTCAAGACCTTGAAAATCACAGCTGTATAACATTCAGAAACATATGGTAACATTCCACTGTTACAATTAGCATCCCATTACTACGATCTACCGAACTGCATTGCAGTTAATTAGTATAATGTTAAAACTACAGCATTTCAAAATTGCAAGTGACAACAGACATCATTCCGATACATAAAACCTGCAAACGTCAATAGTGGTACGTCCACTTGTCTGACATATTTTTGTCAGTCTCAGTCGTATTAATAAAAACTACCACCACCATCACAGTTTCCAGCACGCCAGTTAGTAAACAAAGATATCATTTTAAACCATTTGAATTGACGGATTCCGATCACAGGAAGGAGTGCCGTCGTAACAAACGCATGCGCGCACCAAGGAGCAACAAGTTATTTGTGGATCCTCATCTCTCGTTGATCTCTGTTTTTTATAGACCTTTGACCTTGCATTAGGCGCTTTCCAAAATTCTTATTTATACCAATTGCGAACATTAGTGCGCTTGAAAACACTACTGACTACCGGAGTCGCGAAAATGCCATTTTAACAATTAATTTAGAAATTATCTTTTGGTCCACAATTCTTCACTTAAGACAATCTAAGAACATAATTTACGTGATAAATGAGTGAAATATAGACGACTATTTAAAGTACAACCATGATTTAAAAAGCAGTGCTCTGTGGTGTACAGTCTTTCAGTGTTTCATGTGCTTTGATATTTAGCCTTTTTTTTTTTTTCCACAATTTTTTTTTGCCGCAGTCGTCTTTGGTCGCTCGTTGAACGTTCATTGGAGGTCCGGATCATTTAAAAATTGACAGTGTAGTGCGAAATGCTAAATTTAGGAGATACGTTCCCTAATTTCAAAGCAGAGACAACACTTGGTACAATTCAATTATATGATTTTCTGGGAGACTCGTAAGTAAATAATAATAATAATTGTTCGTTCTACTATGCCGGTAGAGTCGATGCATATTTGAAACGCCGTTGTAGTTTTATGAGAGAAATAGTGGTGTTACAAGGGAACCAGGGGGGGGGGGGGGGGGAATTGGGAAGTTTCTTCCCCCCCCCCCCGTCCCTAAAGGCCCAACCTTGTTTTAGAAATGTTATACTTTTTATTCAAACCATTGAAAATGCAGTAGGTATTATGTATGAACTTGGCAATTTATTCTAAGAAACTGACTGTAAACTCTTTGAAAATGTTCCAATTTGTGTCTGTTGTGTGTTAAACATTAACGTTCAAAATCTTCTCAAAGTGCACCTTTTTTTAATCTTAAAATCAAAATTTGTCCGGGGGAGGGCCCCCGGACCCCCCGCTTTAAATCGGCCAACCGATACTAGCAAAAATACAACCCCCCCCCCCCCCCAAATCATTAATTTGTATTCTGAATCCACCCCTGGAGGGAAAACTATTTTATTTATAGCTTTGTGCATCATACTACTTGTGCCATTTCTATGAAAACTGTGTTCTGCTAGAGAGTAAAGAACTTAATTTGACAAATGGGTTTCTCATTAAATCATTAAATGAAGAAGGCATGCGAAAATTGTGCAAAATTTACAAAAATTTGATAATCATCACACAATTAAATTTTACCAATCATAACACAGCTTAGCCCAATAACCTAACCTAGCCAATACAATTGTATTGCCTCATGATGGTGAGATCGCACATTCCCTCCTCTCTAGAGAGTCCTCTTCAAAACATCCTTGAACCTACCAACTCCCTTCACCGTCACCAAGTCATCCTGCAAATGTTCCACTCCCTCGCCGACCTCACAAGCATAGACTACTTGCCCCGCTCTATTCTCCTCCACACCTTCTCAATCTTCTGGCTGTTGTTTCCTCTTCCTCTATTCCCCCCTTAGGTGACAATGTAACCCTCCCCATTTTCCCTCTTCATTTATAATTCTGTATATCCTCACCAGTCTTTCAACTCTTTGTCTGTCCTTCAATGTACTCCATCCCATTTCCTTCATCCTCACAGATGGCCTATAATTACCTTCCTCCTCTCCATCCTACCCCTGTCTTCTCCACCTACCCTTCACCTTTTCCATTTCCTGCACTTCTACTTTCACGTATGGATCCCACACTACAGCTGCATACTCCAGCATTGGCCATACCATTGTGCAGTAGGCCTATGCCTTTTCCTTCACCTCAGAGCTAGCCCCCATTCAGCACCCTAAAGCTCTTCTCTCCTTCGTAACTGCCGTCTCCACCTGTTTTGTCCACCTGAAGTCACTCTGCAGCACAACCCCTGATCTCACCTAGCTGAGCCGAACCTAACCTAACCTGTAAGTGAGGCTGTGGCTCAATTCAAGAGTGTGTACACTCTCACTACGCACTCTTCCCTCTCGGCCACTCTGGCTCACTTTATTCGAATTGGGATGTCTACTCTCACACTATGCACTCAGCACACTGCATTCTATCGGCAGTAATTGTAAGTATATAAATAAATAATCTACACTGCGAACTACGATATATTTGATGTAGGTTATTGTTATTATATATTATAATATATTTATTAAATACAATAACGGCGGGTTAAAACAACGAACAATGAATAAAAATAATTCTTAACAAACACAAATAAAATGGTTTAACCTTAAAGCAATATGGCTGCCACAGAGGGTGCGAGAGTGAGCTGCGAGGGAACATCATCGCTCACTCTCGTTCACTCTCCTATTGCACACTCTCCCTTTGATTTGGGACAGTAGAAAGTACCCTCTGTGACGTCAAGAGTGGACGAGAGAGTACTCTTTCAACGAGTTGGGACACGGCCTGAATCAGATTTACATACGACTGCGTCTAACAACTGTAGAAGCATTTGTCATTAGTAAACTATGCCTGTTATATTAATAGTGTGGCTGGTATATTTTGATTAGCTAAACTACCGGGAAACAGTAATGAGAAAATTCAGAAAGTATGGTGGTTGAAGAGAGGGAGGGGGGGTCCTCCTGAATGTGAGTCCAATGTGTTACTGTTGCACGGTAGGTCAGTGAGGGATGTTGGATAGTTTAGAAACTGTCTTAATATGAAGTAAGAGAGTTGCAGGATTATCAACATGCGAGACACAGCTGGCTGTGCTTATAAATGACTTGGTACAGGCAGTTGATGAGGGAAGCAGGTGGACGCCTGCTTCGTTGACTCCAAGAAAGCATTCAATAAGGTGCCACATGGGGTGTTAATGCAGTAAGTTAATGAATTGCTGGTAGACAAAGTTGTAGTAAGATGAATTGGAGACTGCCTCAAGGGACGAAGACAGAGGGTAAAAGTGGCAGACTCCTTAAGAGAGAGAGATTATGTTGGGGAATGCCGTAGGAAAGCATGCTGGGGCCCTTGTTGTTTATAATAATGGCAAATGACACGGGCATGAAGGTGGTGGCATAATTAAATTGTTTGCAGATGAGAGTGTTTTATATGCAGAGGTGAGTGGCGTGAACAAGTTGCAGGATGACATTGATAGAATATGTTTGTGGACGGAAGGGAACATAGTGAAAATAAATGTGAGAAAGACAAAGATTGTTAGGTTTATGAAGAAGGTTAGAAGTACAGACATATGCAGGTGGGAAAGTCAGGAGATAGTGGAAGCTTCAGAATACAAGTATGCCTACCTAGGCATAGTGATGCAGTGTGACTTAGGGTAGACAAGGTAGATAGAGAGATGGGTGTCTGTAGGGAGAAGGGCTCTAGGTATGCTGGGAGGGGTGTTGCAGTTAGTAGGGCAATGAAATAAAATGCATATATCACAATGGTACGATCAATGTTACAGTATGCAGTACCAGAGTGGGACATGTACGTGGGATTGAAGGTGATGGAGTGGAGAAGGTGCAAATACGGGTGGCAAGGGTGGTGAAGGATAGATGGAGAAAGCAAAGGCAGGCTAGCGAGGACGAAGGGAACTTTTGACCATCTGTGATGCTGAAGGAACTGAGGTGGAACTCGTTGAAGGAAAGGAGAAGAGTGGAAAGGCTGGTCAGAATGTACAAGGTGGTGAATAGAGAGGGAGGCTGGGGTAAGTTAGGTTGCTAGTTTGTTTGTTTGTTTTATTGCATCCGTAAGATCTTTTCAATCACTTACACAATAGTACAAAGATATTGGACAAGTCATGAGGATTACTTAATAAATAGAAATCCTATACATTTACAACGATTACACATGTTTATACAGACACTGCTATCTCATATCGTAAATGAATTCACGTTGAATATTCGTCAGTTCCTTCTGTACACCAACTCTATATTTTCTTTGTTTTGGAAATCTGAAACAGAAGACAGGAAAGAGAAGCAGAAGAAAAAATAAGAGATTTGTGCAGAGTATAGAGGAAGTGGGAATAACAGTGAGAAGATCCAGGTTATGAGCAGAACAGAGCGAGGTAGGCAGTCGTGTTAAGACAATTGATTTAACTAGAAGATGCAGCTGGGCTAGATACTGCGTTTGATGGGCAGACGATAAGAACTAGACTGGCTCGTGTCTAGAACTGTGTCGTCTTTATGCGCTGGGTGAAAAACTGCATGCAGTGTTTTGGTCGAACTTGGCTTTTTCTTATGAAACTTTAAGCAGTGACCTTATATTTTTATTTGCAGAAAGTGCATATTACAGTCTAGCATGTGCCCCTCTATATTTGTTTTACTATTTCAGTTGGTATTTTTAATGTGACAGCAGTCTTAAAATGCTGTTTTGAGAAATTATGAGGTGCCCAGATAACCATGTTTCTAAACAGGTGTCAAGAAAACACAAATAGAGAAGCATAGTTTTAAATGTGTTTTCTTTTTGTAGATAAAGACATTGAACACATGTGTAGTAGTATCTCTTAAAAAACTTTGTCCTACGACACTGCAATAATATTCATGCTCGAGCTGTACCTATACAACTCTTAACAGGCAGCCTAACTTACCGCAGCCTCCCTCTCCATTCAACATCCTGTATATACCAGTAGATGAAGGGTAAATGAAGAAGGTATGGGGAGGAAAAGAACTTAAGGCCATCGCTAATGTTGAAGACCGCAACATGGCTGGACTGAAGGTAGTACTGTGGTGCTGTAGGTGTTCTTCACTTCTACGGTACATCTCTTTTCAAAAAATTATTTTCATGTAAGTTAGTTTAGATATATGTGAATACATGTACGTAGTGTCAATTGTAGGCCAGTTTAAAAAGTACTTGTTCTGGCTGTTTGTTCCTAGCAGTGCGCTGCCCGGGTCGTATATAGCTGGAAGACAGAGCTAACATAAATATGTCTAGTGGTTGGGTTTCCAAGCTGAATAAGGGATTGTACCAAGGAATAGAAATCAGCAATGAGAAAATTTAGAGGGTGCAGAGAACAGAGAGAGGTAGACAGTCTGTGCTTGTTAAGTCTGTGAGGTATAGAATGTATTACAGTAGTAGTTGGTGACTGAGGAGGGTCAGAAAGTTCAGGAAAGGTTTTAATTTGAAGAGAATTCTATACCGGACGGCAGCACAATTGAGAATGTTAAATTGCTTTATTTAAAAAAAAAAAATAATCATGCTGACTGTAATATTATGCAAGAAAGAAATTCACGCGAATATGGGCCTTTTTCGGTCAGGGACCGTTACAAAATGTAAATTTTTGATATGCTGCATCAAAGTTAGAAGAGAGCTGATCTCTTAAGCATTCATTCCTTCTACATGACTCGTGTCACATTATCTACAAGAGCATCGTCTCTCAAGTTGGTTATAATCACCAGTAAAAATAAATATTTAACTATTCTATTGCAAACAAGAATTTGTACAAATGTAGTTGTGAAGGGCAAGTATTGTTTCCAGGTGGGGCATTCTGTTTTCTCACCCGTCTGACTTCACGCCAGTATGTACCACAGAGCTGGCCCGCATGCTGGCCCTCATGCCAGAGTTTGAGAAGCGGGGTGTCAAGGTGCTGGCCTTGTCCTGCGACCCCGTCGACAGTCATCTGAGATGGATCGAGGTACGACATGCAGTTGTTTCATTACTGGTTATGTAGATATGTCCAGCTCTATATATATGTGTGTATGTATAAACACAATCCTCAAATATAACCCTCAGGCTCAGGGATGTCATTTAGGGGGGGGAGCAAATGTCCCCCCCCCCTGGGTTTAGAATTTAAGGGGAAAAAATATATTTTTTGTATTTTGTTATTTAAATAATGCTAACTTACGGACATAAAGCTGAAGTTTTATTATTAAAGTTTTTAATTTATACATGACTAATTAATAAAGAAAGATGCAACAAATTCACTGTCGCCGGGAAAAAAATCCCCCCCCCCCCCAAGGAAAACCCGAAATGATGACCCTGCATTCAGGCTTAATGCTCATCAATTGACTTGTATAGGGACGAGGGTCGAACCATGGCCACTTTATTTTGATAGCTTCCTTGCTACACAATAAAATACTATTCTCCAAAGTTTAATGTGCCATAGACTTAACTCGATAAGAAGGAAGAACTGACAGACAGGATGCAATGTTTCACTTTTTCTGGATGTAGTTTTTTCCTGTATGTATTACAGTTCCGGGCGGAATTACCTCATTTCTGTGTAACTTAACAGCAGTAAAAACAGTTGCCACCTGATTTTAGTACAGATGATGCAGGTCAAGTTAATTAATGGATGTAAGTTACAGGAAAGTTGTGGATGAAATAAATGCATTCTAATAGCATGGATAGCACAAGTGTAGAGAATCATCAAATTGTTACATTTATTACTTACAATGTGCATAATGAAAGCTAAGGTAATTAGCTAAGTCGCTACTATGATATTTCCAAATAAAATTTGCCAAATTTCGGATACAGAAGAAATTAAGAAAAATTCAGCATTATTAGTGACACTGACTTCTAAACACCCTGCTATGTGCATTAAACATTGCGGCACACACAGTATAATTTCTGACGCTGAAGTAAACATGGATTGTGAAAGTTAGTACTGTACTTATTTCTCTGCATCAGCCATGTCATAATACATTAGTTGGCTTTAACTTGTGCATTCAATTCAATTAAATTTCTTTATCCTCCTGTAGGCTACATCATATACAGAGATTGTACAAGTATGGTAGTATAGGACTCATCATACAAGAGCTATGTACATGTTTACAAAAACAAACAAACAAGTTCTTATAGTGGAGCATGTGGCTTATTCAAAGGTTACAGGAAATTTAAATATGTGCTTTGAATGAGTCTGTCTGTAAATTGGGGTTTGTAATACCTACATTTGTAAAAGATTTTTGGAGTTATTTTATAAATACTTCACCATGCTATATTCTGTGACTACTGTTAATAGTCACTACTGTACATGATAAATGTTCCTGATTATGGCAGTTCCATTGCTTTCACCTTTAAACCGTCTTTACTCCTCTGGAAAACAGGGTCTCTGCAGTCCTAGTTACAGATACCGTAATCTCTTGGTTTAACGACTCACAAGGAACTGAAAAAAATCGTCCTTAAACTGAAGAAGTTTTTAAACTGAGTGATATAAGTATGTTGGGACTTAGGTTGGGACCAAAAAATACAGTTGTTGAAGTAAAAGTATCGTTAAACTGGAAGACCTTAAATTGAGAGATCACTGTATGTTTCTCAGAACAAGAGAAATGTCAAAGCCAGTTAAACTAATACTGTCCGGACTACAGTCTACTTGTATTGTGAGAAGAACTGTGCACCAGAGGTACTCCGCTGTCATAGGAAACCTCGTGAATTGTTCCCATACAATGCATTGTTTTCAACACTCTTACGCGTGGCGGTGTGCTCGTAACTTGTTAGTAACTATTGTACGACTGTCGCTGTCAGCTATTTTGTACGCTACTTGTGTTATACTTGGCTTACTAGTTTGGAGTGCAGGTGAAAGTAGGTTGGCTCCCTGGTTACTAGTAGCAATGACGTGGGACATGTATTCTTGCCAGGGATGTCCAATCTTACTTGTTCTGTGTATGCACTCCTAACAGGTGGTGACTGTTTGGTAATAAATAATGCATTATTTCACAATACAGATATACATAGGCTAAGCTGTTATGTGCACATTTGAATCCCTGGTTAATATCTCCTTATTGGTCAATATGCATATGTCTGCCACGTGATAATATAACGTAGGCATATAAGTAATAAACATAGTGTACAGATTCCACTGTGCCACAATAGAATATATTTTTTTTTGTCTGTCAGTTATTAAGTTTTTGAAGGGACCTTTGAAAAAAAATTTGTTACTAGCAGGAAAACATTATAAACGGGACTCTAAATCATTTTTGATCAGTAGGTTGACATTACACCAAAGTATCTTCCAGCTTCACAATTTTGTGTGCAGTCAATCAGTCTACAGTTATTATATTAAATGGTTGTGCAGTTTGTGGTTTTTCTGAAATGTGGTTCCTTCATAAATAACCAGAAAAGTACAGTATGATAAATTGTAAGTATTATAATAGTCGTCACTAATGTCATTGTGCTGCACATGTAAGAATATCTCCCAAACAAAAATTGGTTTTTGTAGTTGTCTTTATGCTACTTCCCTTTTATTACTTTTATTATATCGGAAAAGTTATTATAAGCAATACTTCGCTGTAGTTGTGGTTATCACCTGCAGGAAATTAAAAATATCAGTGTTGTAAGCAGGAAGTAAAAATATCAGTGTTGTTACCATTAAAAAAATTAACATTTCGTTCCAATCTATAAAATATTAGGAGTGGAAGCTGGATAGTAAGGTATAGAATAAAAAATTTTAAAAATATATAAAAAATTAAAATAATAAAAAATGTTTTTTGGATGTTAGTCGTTTGAAAGAGTAAGCCTAAATATACAATGGCGTACATAATTGGTAAACCCTTAATAAAATTTTCTACTACAGCGTTAAATTTGACTAAATAAAAAGGAGAATATTTTTTGTATACACTCGCACAACAAAAGAAGCTGAAGTGCAGGGATACAAGCAGGAAATAAATATAAAAAAATTGTATTCTTTAGGTGCCACATGTCTTATAAGGCATGAACTATATTAAGAATATGCATTTCATATCAACCTTTAAGGGTAGTATGTTGGATGCAAGTTTTTTCAATGTGTACTGCTTATTTCTATATATGGTCTAATCTTTCTTTCTCTAAAGGCATTCATTCAAAGTGGAATACAAGTTTGGTATTAGGAATGAATTTTTTTTAGTATTCCATGTGTAACAATGAAGATAACCTCTTTACAATTCAGGGTCTTTCTTACATTTCTGTGCGGATGGTTCTGTAATGTGCCTTCTGTTTAAACTTTTTTGAACTTTGCAATACTGAAGATTGTTCAGACAAGACTAAGTAGGGATAAGCTGGGCTTAATGTTCATTAACTTTGTTCCTTATCAATGTTGTGAAGAGATAATATCCACATCAAAATTGATCTCTGTGTTAAGTTTGACTTAGTGTAATTTTTATTTATAAGGTTTGACATCGTGCTTTCTTGAGGGGAAGTGTTTTTATTTTTAGAAGATGATGTTGCTGGGCGCCACTCAGCGACTTGCTCGGCTGAGGTGGGAGTGTGTATCTGAGGGTGTTTATTGCCCACGTGGCTGTCCCCACAGGACAGTGTCGGTTTACCTTCTTCCACTCCCTGTTTCGGCCAAGAGCATGCCTCTCATGCACTATCCTACACACCCTCACTCTTGTGAAGTAAAAGATACCAGTGATATGTTTCACACCTTTACTTGTTCACGACACAATACATACACATCGTTACACAGTCACTGCTGTGCTATACTTCCTTCAGTGCTCACACAGTGTTATAAAAACAAACGGCAACTATATAATACGTCTGGACAGTTTTTAAATGAAGTAAACCGCGAACATGTGGGCTACGAGCCGATTTCCTAAACTGGCAGTCAAATGAAAAATTGAAGACGGATCATAACAGCTGTAACTGCTGATCATGTGACGGCATTTGCGAGGGAAGCTATGTATAAATAAAAAAAGGTTCCAGAATAATTACAGTAAACAGAAAAGACAATCGGTTGTCCCAAACAGGAAGCTCCGTAGTGTGAAAACACCATCGGCCGTGTCGAACGCTGAAGCACTACTGAGGCGAGTTACGAGCATGCTGGCCACATGATGCGTGGACGGGCAGTGCTAGCATGGCATACCGCCACTGATGTAAGCTTAAATTAGGTAAATCTACGTCTCTTAACCTAGTTAGCCTAGGCAGTCACCTGTGTCTTTTGTTCCTAAACTATTTCCACCACACCCGATCCCTGTTTAGTACATAATTAAACACTTCCATTTTAAAACAAATGAATGTCACCTCGCCTATCAGCGCATTCGTCAATCAGGATTTGGGCAAGTGCCCAAGGAGGTATGACGAGAAGGCAGAAAAAATATTACTTTTCATTTCTTATATTAGAAACATGGCTTATCCAAACTTGCAGGTATATTGTTCTTTATTATTATTTTCATAAATTTTGTAAGGCTGTAATGAACAGTACTTGTGACAACTTCTAAAATGTAATGTTGTGCTAGTAAATGTCTTGATTGTAAATGTAGGACATCAAGACTGTGGCGGGGTACACAGAGGATGGGTTCCCATACCCGATAATTGCAGACGAGAACAGAGATTTGGCTGTCCAGTTTGGAATGCTAGATCCTGCGGAGAAGGACAAGGATGGCCTTCCTCTCACGTGCCGAGCTGTTTATGTGATTGGTCCAGACAAAAAGCTGCGCCTCGCTATCCTGTACCCAGCCACGACTGGCCGCAACTTTGAGTGAGTTCCCAGCTGGATTGAGATTACAGCATGTTCTTGACAGTTGGAAAATATAATAGATTGTAGAAGTGTCAGGATGGCATTACAATTAAGAATGTTTGCTTTTCTTTTTCATGAAAACCGCATGCTAGTCCGTAATTCTTGTATTTAAATAGAAGTCAGTTTGGAGCTGCTGTTCGGTTTCTACCTTATGATGATGTTGTCTAACAAATGTGGAGGACCTGCTTGTAACAATGTTATTTTTAATTCCCCAGTGAAATACTGCGTGTGGTCGATTCCCTGCAGATTGTCGAGAAGTTCAAAGTTGCAACGCCAGCTGACTGGAAGGTACGTATATTGAGCCACACGTATCTTCTGTACAGTGTTCAGTCTTGTTTGTGTTATGAAAGATTCTTTGGGTGTCATGCCACATCTTCGTTCACTGCAAGTCCTGTTTGCTCATCTCTGCAGTTTTCATAACAAACTTCTGACATTTTGTGAACTATTGTTAAAAATGGGTTTTCAAGTGAGTTCCATGCGGAGCTACTTGAGAACAAGTTTATTGGCAACTTTCGTGTGCCGCTCGCTTACTATTTATCTTCCGCATAAAAGAGTTGATGCCTAGCTTCCTTCACTTACTACCGTTGGATTGCCGCTGGTGGATAGGGTTTCAACCTCTGGCAGCAAAGATGTAACACAAGCTTCCTAGCAGCCATGCTGATCAAACGAAGATGCTTATGCTCCATTTGCCACCTTGTCAGATAACGGATCTGACGTCCGACTGTGCCGTCTCACATCCTCGTAGTGCCAAGACACAAGAAGCAGGGACTACTGTAGTTGACCACAAGCAATACTGTAATCAAACCATCATGGCCTCGCCTAATTAAAAGACTTATGTTTTTACAAATTCTGAGATGTCAAGTACCTGCCTAAAATTTTTTAACATTGTAGAAAATATTTTTTTATGATGGTCAGATTTAAGTGTGGAGTTCTTTGTAAACATTGGTGTAATTTTTCACATGTGACGTGAAGTATCTGCATTTGTATTTTTGAAAATACCGTGCTCATGTACTATTAATCATAGTGATATAGTAATAAAAATAATGAATTCAAAGTTTTCTGAACATGAGGACTGAGAGAGCTGTTAAATTCTAAGCAATAAATCAAATAAAAAATATGTGTTAATTAATCAATCATGTATTATCTTTTGAAGAGTGCTTGCAGAAGTTGGAAATAGTCTTTAGGCGAGGTGGAGTGATGATAGTGCATGCATATCTTTAAAGTCTATTGTAAGTTTTAGCTATTTAGAAGCTGCATCACCTCAATCGTGGATATTATTCATTTGTTACAAATTGAGTGTGTGTTGAATTACCAGCAATGACTCTTTATAGAAACAGACATTTTGATTAGGTGTGTATTATTTGTATAAATTAGTACGTATTAGAAGTTAAGTCTTTATTCTGTGGTGAGGGATAGTTACGATCTGAAATATTCAATTGACTTAAAATTGTAATATTAAAAATAATGGGCCAATGAAAGGTAAGGTAATTAGCTAAGTCCCTGTTGAAATATTTTCAAATAAATCATAACGACCTTTAAATCAGGAAGAAATTAAGGAAAACTCAGAATGTGATTAGTGACACTGGCATGTAATCACTATACATTTGTTCAACAGAAACGTTTAATACATATAAATCCAATTTCTCATAAACATAAAACAAATTGGGAGACTCGTTCTTCTCATGTACTCATCATTGAGTTGCACCAACGTCTATATTTTGTAATGTGTTATGGTTCCCTGAAATCGCTGCAGGTGAATGCGGGGGTAGTTCCTCGACGAAGACCATGGCCAACCCAAGTTGTGTGTCACCGTCTTTAATGACATTGCTGTCGATGAGACGTAAAGCCCGCTTACCTTACCGTGTAACGTATGTGAAGAAAGCTTTGGCTGCTGAATTAAACCAATTAAATAAGTAGACAGACGATAGAGGTACTCAAAGGCTTGTACTTCTTGATAGTTACACACACAGTATATAAATGGACAAACACATTGTTGCGCTGTTGTGGTAACTTATATTTTACAATTTTTAAATTGATGTTAGTCATTGCTATAATTATGTCCAAGTTTTTGTATGGTCTGTTTGACAATTTTTGCAGTCAAGAGAAATCTCAAAATGACTAGGTAATAATGTAAAAGCAAGAATGTGCGTTGTTTATTGTATGTAGTGAAAGAGAGGGATGAGATGAGGCAGCTCTTGGCTACTATACAGTTACGCATGATGGTTGTCTGGATTTAGTGATGTGCTAGTTCCCAGCGCCTCAGCATAACATAAAATTACAGTACCTAGTTTCATTTTCAAACTTGCCACCATACTCCAGTTTACCCCTTGTCCGCTAGATAACTAGATATACTTGTTGAATACCACCACTTGTCGTCTGCCAGCTGCAGTGCACCACCATTAGTCGCTCGAGGAAGTTGTATTTGCCACGAAAATCATAGTCTGTGTTTTTGTCTACTCCCCTGCAAATATGATGCTATAAATACTTTGCATTTTATGTAAATGTTATTGTAATTATTGCGTAAAATGTGTGTGTTCTTGTTTAATTTTTTATTATATAGTAGAACCTCTTATTTTACAAGACCTCACTATGCTGAAAAATGGCCTTGTAAAATTCAGTACTCGTAAAATGAGGGTTATGCTGTATATGTGTGTGTGATCATTGTGAGGGGGGACAGTCATGGGCATTGTAGGTTGTCTCAGCTGTGTATATGACTGCACACATTCGTCCTACCAGTTAGTTGATTTTATACTTTGAATATATATAGTTGTGTATTGACTTGATAAAAGTTTTGTGTTAAATCCTTAAGATTTTATTTTATAGATATCAAGTGGCTTACTTTACAGGTTTTATGCGACGACTGGTTAACAGAAGATTACAGAAGTGGGGGACCGTTCATTAATAATTACTACGGGGATGCAAATTTGGTTTTTGTTGTTTGCAGTATTTCTGACATATTTATGTCTGGATTTTATTGGTAAATTTGATCTAGAGTCCGCAGTTTGCATGCATTTTGATTACTGTGTAAGTGGGGGTCGGAAACTTAAAAGTCTGTATTCCTGCATTCTAGAAAGGATATTGTGTGTGTTAGTTAAAAGGATTTCTATAATGAGTGCATTGACACATTCTGGTTCACATTAACATTTGACTTCTTAATATATTTTGTGTGTAAACTTTTTTAAATTTTAAGTAAAAGTATACTGTTAATTTTCTTATATACTACTTTTTTTGGGCAATTTGTTTGTATTAAGAGTTTTTATAAATTTTTTTTAGCTGTACCGACTTAGAATTTAGCATTTTGTCTTATGTAATTATTACCTATTTAGAACTCCACATCCATTAGGAAACATCAATTTCCATAAAAATTACTGTACCTCATATCACTTTTAAAGTGCATATTTGTCATTAAAAATATTAAATACTCTTGCATTCATATAAAAAGTAGTGTCAGTTTTTCCTATGAATTTACTTTAAATTCTATTTTTAAAATAAATGTCTAAATTACATAACCCTTGCAATGGCTAACGAGAATTGGAGGTGATATATGTATGTGTTTTGTAGGCCGGAGGTATGTGCATGGTCCTGCCGAATGTCCCTGACAAGGATGTGCCGACCTTGTTCCCTCAGGGTGTCACCGTGAGGGACGTGCCCTCGGGCAAGAAATATCTGCGCATGACTCCAGCACCGCAGCCATGATAATACCACACCCACTCTAAAACTCTTTTCCTCAACTGCATTTAAGCCAATAAAGAAAACCTCTATTCTTAGTACTGTACTTACATATAGGAAAGTTGTTTGAGTTTCTTAGTGCTGTGTGTTCGTAGTGTTGTATAGAGCATGTTCTGGTGCTTACTGTTTACTGTATGTACTTATTGAAACCCCAAGTGCTGTTTGACGTCTGTGATAGTGTGTTTTGGTCTTAAAAAAGGGAAGTGCCTTCTCTTACCATTACATTTGTATTAACTCAGTTGTAGCAGAATGTATTTGTACCCTTAGAGGAATAGCTTTGCTTGAGAGAAAGTATGTTAAAATTTTGAAGCTGAACTTAATCTAAACCAGTTAAATATTATCAGTCAAGTACGATTTCTGGTACCCACTTACGGTACTTGTAACCAGTACTCTAGCTACCAATTCTTATAAAGCAGTGATCAAGGAGGATAGTACAGGATTTCATAATTTTGTGTATAAAAACTACAGTGTAAAAGTAATTTGATTGCAATGTCTACTTCGGATGGCTTTGTAAGTTATTTTTGTTCAGTGAATTACTAGTGTTTTTCAAACACTTTATTCAATGGTGCAGACACTCAGTCTGCAGATTAGTTGCAGTAAATCTTTGTTTTCCAAAATATTTTTGAGAGTTTTCTACCTTCCTCACCCCTCCTCACCTGCCCTTATTAACCCTCTACCACCCCCTCAGTGATGTATTCACATCACCACATTCTTGTCTACTATTTCTGTACCTATACTCTGTCTTAAACCTCTTAATTTAGGATTCTATCCTATCTTACTACCGCAGTCACGCTCCTTGCAAATCTCATGTTCAGTGTCTGTCTACATATTACTTTACATAGTCTTTTACGTTGCCCAAGTTTCTGCTCCATACATAACTTTGGGGACAGAGTACTGTATGTATTTTTTTGTACAGGATTTGCGGGCATCTCTCTATTCTGTTGCAGGTGCTTCACACTGCTATAATGCTGGAATCTCAATACAGTGATCACTCAGTTTAAGATCTTCCAGTTTAACGATTCTCTCACTTTAACAACTGTATTTTTTAGTCCCATCTTAAGTGTCAACATACTTTTTATCATTCTGTTTAAAAGCTCCTTCATGTTAAGGATGATTTTCCAGTCCCTTGAGAGTCGTTAAACCGAGAAATTACTGTAGCTTGACGGAAGTGACGTGAATAGAACCCTCAATCAGCGTCGAGATTTGTATGATGTTAGCATGACATAATTTGTGGGCGCTGCGCAGTTTCCAAATAGAAAGTACGTATGTTTTATTTATGCAGTGGATGTGACAAAGCTGAAAAATGTGTTTTAATTTTGTACTCAAATGTTGGTAAATCTGGTGCGTTGGTAGTAAATGGGATTTATTTTTCGCGATATTCCTTTATTTATTATTGCTAAATCGTGTAACCTTTTTGTGCAAAGGCGTATTGTAACTGTGTTTTCACATGTGGAAATGCCAATGGGTAGAGAAAAATATATTACAAATAAATGGAAAAATGATAAAATAATGCAAACATTAATGCCATCGGGGAAGAGGTTAGTATGTACTAGCGAGGAACCATTCACATGTAATATTTGTTTTGTTAGCATTTGTCGTGTGGCAACCAAACTAGGGTTAGCAACAATGAGAATTTATATTATTGCGTCGCTCCCTTTGTGTCGTATCTGTCACTGTATTGTAATTCCAGCATAAATATTAACTTCTGTCAACTGCCTTACCCATATCAAACTGTTGCAACTTCACTCCAACTGACATTTTTATAATAGTCACATTTTCTGTGTATCACCTTCGCTTTTCTCGTGCTAGTGCTGAACTTTATATTTCACACATTAACATTTGTGTCAGTAGTAAATAGGGCTGATTTAGATTATTGAGTACGTACATTAATGACTTGTAAGTTTTCTTGCAGTTGTGATAGTGTAACTGGGATGAATGCGTGAGTAGAGAAATGGTTTCAGCCACACAAGAACCAACGACTTAATGTTCCTGATACAGAAATGTCTTAATAAATTGGCTGTGCTGTTTTTTTGTTTTCCAGTGTGTTGAGATTCTGCAAAGTGACTGTGTTTTGTTAATGCAGTGTAAAACTATAGCTAGGAGGACAAGTTGTCTTTACAGATGAAGACAGCTAATTACCTATATCAGCATTCATTTGGTTCTTGGAACTGCTTGCATTACATGCTGACCCTTTGTACAGTATTTGTTATTGAATAAATGTAACAAAAACAGTATAAATGTATTTCATTTTAGTTTTCCTTGGCCAGATTTGAAGCATGTTTGAAATAAAGTTTGATGTGACATCATGTTTATAATGAGTGGTAATGGAACAATGCAGCAGTGATGTCTTCTTAGTCTTAATAGAGTGTTGTCTAAATATTTTACCAAATTGCAGCTGCAGTAACAGCTTTTTTTTATATGTTTTTACCAAATGTGGAAGAGAAAACTCATAAAAATGTACAATATTAAGTTCTGCAGAAATGTAGAAAAAATGTTTAAATACCGCCTTCTTCATCTCTTCACTTAGGTCTAGTTCTACTAGGTATACAATACTTCAATTTCGTATTATCTTCAGCGAGTGTCTGTCTCTTACATCTCTCGATAACTACCGTATATACTCGTGTATAGTGCACACCTCAATTTTTGCAACACGTTCCAGGGAATAAAATTTAAGTGCCTTGCTAGCACGTAAAAAATCATGGAGTAGAGAGACTGTGTAGCAGTGCAAGGGATGCTCTGATGGATGGGCTTAGGGGGGGGGGGAGGATGGAAGGAAACGTGGCTGACAACAAAGGAAAAGAGAGAGGAAAGATAACATTCACACTGGCTAGAGAGTGACAGCGGCGGAGAGGATGTCTACTGTCCAGTTTCACAGGCGAATCCTCCCTCTAGGCTTCACAGCCCCTCTCCATTGCTCCCCGGCACACCTCGTACCTCCACTCTCCATCGCCATGAGTCGACGCCCCGACTGCTCAACACTCAGCCGGCCATCTCTTCACATCTCCAAACTAGCTCCGACAGAAGACAACTGACCACTCCTTGGACGGACACTCTTACTTGCTCGGCACCGTCGTGGAGTGATACAATAGGATCCAACTTACTTGAAAAATAGTCAACTGACATTTATAATGAAATGAATTTATGTTACACAGTTACTGACAAAATTAGACAACAGTTTACCACACATTAACCACAAAATATTCATTATTTTATTTAATTGGGAACACGCTGCACAATCAAATTGCCATATACATAGTTGTGCGGAGCACCACCTTTCCAGTGCTAGGTTGCACGCGGCACTACTACCCACGATGCTGGAAACAAGGGCTTGCTGATCAAGCTGCATGCCTACATGCCCCTCTATGGGCCTCCCTGCGCCTGAACCTTGAACTGTCAGATGAATCATATTCAAGAGGAGATGAACTCATCGTCAATGTGGAATTTTAAAAATCATAAACAAACACAATACTAAAAATAGTTATTTAGAAAAGTAGTTTCTTTAAAATTTTAGTATAAACACGATAAAATTGACCAGTAAAATTTACTACTTCCAAACCTTTATTAGCAGTTAAATTTGAGTTTTATTTTAAAAATTTAATTTTAATTTCTTTACTAATATCCCCAGTTAATATGTTGGATCCCGCAGTATAAATACACTTGATTAACTTGGAGTAGTTAAATTGTAAAGAAAATTATCAATTGAGTATTACTATAAAAAAATTGAAAATACAATTTGATACGAAGAACAGTATGGGCGACGTGCCCGTGCACGTCACAATGTGTGTGTGAAAGTTTTGTTGGCAGTCCTGTATACTGCAGTGTTTCACATCTACCAAACAAGGTTTCTAGAGAGAGAGAGAGAGACACTCTCTCTCTCGCACACTGTTTTCAGTAGACTTATTGCTCAGTGTGTAAATAAAATTTTTTTTCTCATATAATAGTTGATCAGTCTAGGGACACCATAAAATGGTAAATAAAACTTGCCTATTTCTGTGTTAAAAAAAGGCAAAAGCGGTGCAAAAAATTGGTGTTTAAACATTAGGGTGGTTTAAAATATCGGTGTAAAACATGACATAAATTATAAATATGTACATATTACGTAAATAAAAGATGTAAACTGGCTCAAGTATTCTGTTTTGTTATTAAATGAGAAGAGATATGTATACATGGGAAAAAAAAAACACTCTAAAGTACAAACAGTGAAACAGCAAATCATTAAATAGAACATAAAAATCATACAGGACTTTGTTAATTTGTCCAGCAAAAGAAAAAGCATTTGTTACATATTTACGTTTCAATTCTGCTGAATTATTTTGAGGTTATGGTATGGACGTTCACTTGCTAATATATTGCAGTGACAAATCAAAATTTTACGCAACACGCCAACAAAATTACAGAAATTAATTGTGCATTTTCGATTAATTCAACCGTAATAACAACAAATGGAAGAATTTTATTTTACTACGCCGGACTTTTCTTAATTTCTGATGCGAAGCACCAATGCATAAACACGTTACTTCATGACTATAGATACTAATATCGACTATCAATAGTCATTTGCGTCAGTTGCTACATTCAATATACCTACCTATATATCGAATCGAAAACTAGAATCTCGCGGAAACGTAACTTTGTGAAGATGGTTTTGTTGCGGGAAAAATAGTGTTAAAATGCATTTTACTGGAATTTCGCGTGTGTCGTTTTTAATCTGTCATTATCGTGGCATACGTCGTAAAAACACAATTTGCGAAAATGGCGTATCCCTATTGATCACATAAAAATCGCAAAAAACTAGGGTGCAACAGTAACATGTTTGACTCCCATTTGAGAGGTTCACGATTCAATTCTCAGATCTGGCCATTCTGATTTTGGTTTTCCATGTTTTTCCCCAAGTTGTTATTGAATGTTTCAAAGGCTCCTTGTAAACAATATATGGCTGATTCGTCTCCCATCTCCTGTCGTGTCAAGTTGTGTGTCACCGTGTCTAAAGACCTCGCTGTCGATGAGATGTAAAAGTCCACTTAACTCAGTTTTAATGAGCTAGACAATAAGCATGCAGTTGCTGCAAAACCACTGTGTATAAAGATTAAGAGGAATTGATTCCTGTCGTTTTGAACACCATGTTTTTCTCATAATTTAAGGTAATATAGATACTGTATTTATTACATTCAGCACTGCAATCAGTCTCAGATTATCGTTAATTCACTTTTTGTAATCCAGTGGTATTGTGTCTGAAAGTATTGTAATTATGTACTCGCATAGATAATTGTGTGTAAGCTGTTCTGCATTTTGAAATAATGATATTGAGGTTGCAGTAATTTCAGAACATGTGTTAATGTTTTAACTATGCCCTGTTGTGCTGAACATATTGATACAGCTACTGAAACAGATTTTATCATATAGAGAAAATTAATAAATGCTGAGGTGTTTGGTTCAGTTCAAATTGTTTTTTTTTTTTTTTTTTTTTTTTTTTCCCCAATTTTAAAACAACAGTAACAGTTTTTAGTTTGCTCTTTTGACTCTGAGTGAGTGATAGCATATCATTTTTAACAGCTGTAAAATTTGATAATGTACAGGAAGGGGGTAAGAAATAAAACATAACTAAATTTAAAATCACAGTTTTTTTTTTTCTATCAAATTGAACAGCTCTTTATAAATAGCTGATAAACCTGCAAAGAAAAATACTTTGCTTAACGTAATTAATTCAAGTCCATTCGTACACTTACACTGAATATTGAATACAGTGTTAATTTAATTGACTTACAGTACTTTTAAGTACATAGTCAACGTTTAAAAAAATTAATATTTCCATAGTATTGTATATTTTTATTTGTTAATTTTAAGTCATATCTGTTTTTATGAAAGTCCTTTGTAGTTAGTAATCAGTCAATAATCTGTTGTGGTGCGTACGTAAGTAATACCAGACGGCATACTGACTTTCTCCACTCCTTTCGGAAACAGTTTTGGGAGATCTTCGTCCTTCACTTCAGGAAGTATCATCACCTTGGTGCCAGGCTGTAAACAGAAGTAACATATCCGGTTACTGACGTACAGTATTGTCTATTTTCATATTAATTTACCATTACTTCAATAATGGTGGAGTATGATTGAGCTTGTTTAATATTTGAGATGTACGTACATACACAAGAAGTTCATACAAACAGTTATTGAAAGACTAAGGTGACAGTTTGCCCTAGTTTCAAGAAATTGGTGACAAGTTGTTCTGTGGTATTTATTTGTCTCTTTTTTTTCTTTCTTTTTTCTTTTGAGTCCTCAAAAGCAGCCCTGCCCTAGTTTACACAATGTACACAAGCAGTATAACCTTTTGTGTTCCTACTTGTTTGCAGGGCCATTGTGCATAGTTCTCGTACACAACTTGATGTTTAAAAAACATGTTTTACTACAGACATCCATTTCTTGTTTAGGGCTGCTTTGATGCATGCGATTTGTGAAGCACGACTGCATATGGCGTAAATCTGGGAGAAAAAAATGCAGTATACAATGCTAGAAGAAGTATGTCATTCCAGCATGAGGTGGATAGACGAGGAATGGGCAACTTACAACAGTGTTGACAATAGACACAAATTATGGATCCCATTGTATGCTACGTACAAGCATAGTTGCCAGATTGGGTGGAGTTATGCCATTTGGGCTACTTTTTATACGCTTGTGGCGCTGTAAAATACAGTGTTGGGGGTTGGCAGCAGTTTGGACTCCGAAAACAAACAACATTGGGCGGTTTGGGTGGCGGAAGCAAAGAGAAATTTATTTTCATTTGCTTATCGCCCACTCTGTGATCAGTGATACCTGATCTGCAGTCGGCTGTAGCAAAGGCGTGTTACTGACAATAAAAGAGACTGCAGCAGTACTAAATTCATATGCCTACTATAATAAATGTTTTATTTTACAAGAAATCTGAAATTTAAATATGTATTTTTATGTTGAATTGTCTCCATACTGCAAGTTTGGCCGTACTGCAGTCTGAATTTTGGCATTTTGGTACATTACAAGTGCAAGTGGTGTTTTTATACAGTAGAACCCTGTTATAGTGTTCCCACTTATAATGTTTTCCTGGTTATAATGCTACCTTCATTTGTCCCTAAAACTGCTATATAATAGGATATTACCCTCTTATAATGTTTTCCCATTTATAATGTAAACATTTTTTGAGTCCCTTCAGAAACATTATAACAGGGTTCTACTGGCGTATGTTTTTTTTATTGTCATGAAATGCGTAATGTCAACATGAAATCAGTAAATAAGCAGCATGTTGACCAAGTAATATTTGTACTTACTGTCCAATTGGCAGGAGTAGCAATGACCTTGAGCCGTGATGTTAGTTGTAGTGAATCTATAACACGCAGGATTTCACTGAAAAAAAAATTACATTTAATTAGCTAGTCCTACAACTAATGGAATGATTACATTTGGAAATTGCGCTTTTTCTGCAGCTTGATTGTGTATTTCACATAGCCACATTGCTTTGTCATTTAATTCAGGTTTATAAAACTGGATATAAAATCAAGGCACAAATATTAAATTGTTGGCGAAACTTAATTATGAATATCACCACCAGAAGCATAGATTTCCATGGGACTATAGTTCAGAGAAGGGTGACCTATTGTAAAAATTGTTCAATTTCTGTACATACTATTATCCCGAGCCATACTTTACAAGGTGGAAAGCTAAACCATAAAAATACAGGTTCTTAACTGATTGAAAACTATTGCTTTTTTCTGGCACATATTTATGTTGATATTGGCTGATATATATTATTGACTTCTGTAAGTAGGTTATTTCTGTGAGTGGGTTATTTCTGTGAGTAGGTTACTTGTCGAACTGAACATTTCTACTGTTGCAACACCTGATTAGAAAAATATTATTATGAAATTTAAGTATTTAAGGTGGCCGCATGTCCAAGCCACTGAGCGTTGTGCAGAACTTCGGTTGTTTCAAAGTTATTAGGAAACTGTTCATCACACATGAGTGCATCGGCATTGTAAGCATTTGATTTTGGGGGGGACGTCACTGGTAGAGAAAGTGTACATATAACCTACGTAATAAAGGGGTGTGTAGGAGTCCTCCAAAGGGTAATTTTATATTTTAAGGTGCAAAATGCTGCTATTTAAGGAGTTTTTGCATCAAAATATTTAATATACAACTGAAGGAAATCTTAATCTTAAAAAATCTTAAAAACTACGAAATTTTTTGGGGGGACGTGTCCCCTCCATCCCCCCCGTTTACGACGCCCCTGCATGAGGATGTCTGCTTAGGAGCAGCATTCAATGAATGTTACATGCTTGTATACCCAGTTCATCTCTACTCATTAAAGCATATTTTTTAGCGGAAAAAATGGTGAAAATGAGTGTTTGGCAGTCCGTTCAGATATGAAAATCTTAGGTGAGAATTTTTTTAAAGGTATACATGCGTGCAATGCTCCTTTGTTTTTCATATTATGTCATAAAGTGATAGGATCACCACTGGTTGGGTCATAGAGGCGAGACGACTACATGCCAGTTCAGTGACCTGCACATAGAAGCTAGGGTTATGTGCGTGCTGTGACGTTCTTACAGCTCCCGTACTTTTAGGACATGAATGTGCAAAAAATATACACCCAGACGGGCACCTTAAGTTATATTTTTCATTGTTATTGCACCGCCATTTGTATCTTTTGACATATATGTAAAATTGATGTTATAAACAAATGGGTGTACTCAGGGGCGTCATTTGGGGCTACAGGGGGGGGGGGCAAATGCCCCCCCCCCTGGATTTGGAATTTTTGTGTATAAATATATTTTTTGTATTTTTAAATGTAAATAATGCTAACTTAAGGACATAAAACTGAAGTTTTATTATTAACGTATCTAATTTATACATGCTTAATTAATAAAAAAGATGCAACAAGGTCACTGTCGTCAGAAAACAAAATCTTGCACCCCCCCCCCCCTGGAAAAACCTGAAATGACGCCCCTGGGTGTACTTGGAAGTAAAGCTAGAGACTGGGACTTAAAGTCCTAACTGGACAGAATGAAACTTTGGGTAGGCGGACAGCTCTATGTGTGTGGCTTTAAGGGCACTGCCTATCTCGAAGCTCATGGCAGCAGCAAGGATAGGGTTTTACATGTTAAATTAGATTCGGTGGGACTCAGTCACGATTTGTGTTATCTCTTCTAGACAAAAACAGTTTTCTTCATAGAGAAAAAGAAAATATTGCTAAGTGAACAAAATCGCAGGAAAAAAATTGTCGATAGCCATTTTTGAGTGTTTTCAGTGCATAAAAACGCTTTTTGCTCACAGTTTTCAGGGTACTGAAAAAAAAACTGTCGAAAAGATTGTTGCACTGTGCACAGCACAAAGTTGTAAAAAACTCAGCTGTGGCATATATGTAACTTCAACAGGTACTGACATGTAAAACTGTATGCTTGCTCACGCCGTGTCTCTAAGGTAGGCAGTGTCCTTAAGCAACAAATATAATCTGGCTCTGTTTTTTACAAGTCCTGCATACACATAATCAACACTTTTAATTTGAGTGTCTTGTTTATATTTTATTTTCACACAGGTTATAGGCGGCTCGGAATAAAATGAGCACTCACAAAGCCCTGCTTAAGTTCTATTTTCAGCCAGTTTGTATCTTTCCGCGCATAAAGGCTAACAATGGGAAATAATATCTAACCTCTCTGGACACATCACTTAATGCTTGCACGTGCAAGAAAAATTGTGCAGTCAGCAGGAACATTCATGATTTGATAAACAAATGAAATCAATCATATAAAATGTGAGTATGTCGATTTAAGTTAATTTTATTACAATATTGCTGCATAAAAATAGGAAAACACAGGGAACTATATTCAGTAATTCACTGCCAAACACACAAACAGTAACGAAACTATGTTTAATGTTGAAATTTGAATTCAGTGCAGTAACGGCTAGTGATATTTTTCAAAGGTTAAATTTTTAGTGCCCACTTTATCCCGAACGATCTATACCCATTACCGAGTACGGTCATTATTATGTGTAGTAATTTAAGAAATATTAAAATACTCAAGTTGAATGTGAGCACAGTCATATTTAAACTCTTGTCTGCTGTCTAAGGTATGGAATGTTGTTGCAGCTCTTAGTTATTTAAATATTTTAAGGTTTTTTTTTTATAAAGAATTGTGCTGTAGAAATAATCACAGCAATCACGGGTAATTTTCCTGATATTGTTATGGACAGTATATACGATTCAGAAATAGTGAAACACAACTTTAGTTTTATTGTAGCTATTTTCACGCAAGTATAAAAAAAATGAAAATCAACTATGTGTTCCCGTCTTTGGGCAGGGTTACACAGGCCGGGGTGAAGGTTGGGCCGACTACTGGAATAGCGAGACATGCCTTTCGCCCTCTGGCCTGAAGAATGGATGAGGAGAGATGAGTGTGGAACAGCGACGGAATGAAATAGGCGGAGAGAAACGGGAGTTTCCCGAGAAAATCCCTCCGGCCAACGATGAACAAGTCCGCCACATTTCCCACATGCGAAAAATCCAGGACCAAACCCGTCGGGGATGGAACCCGGATCGCCTCAGTGAAGAGCGAGATGTTTGACCTCTTGATCGTCGCTGCCCCCACAAATTGTTTTAGTATTTAAGAACATACCACTGAGCGATACTGGCTACGTGGCTCTGTCAAATAATTGTGTTTTGGAGGTCATAGTATCTATTAGGCTATGCAGGGATAGATCTAAGGATTGGCAAGGGGGGGGGGGACGCCTATGTATTTTTCCAGAGTAGCATTGGCAACTGTCGCCGAGAGTGCGTTGTCGCAAAGTTTTTGCGTACTGGCAAAAGATAGCGACACTCGCAAACGAGGATGGTCATAATAACTAAATCGCTTTAGAAACCACAATACACTGCAAAGTTGCGTGCAATCGCAAGCTACCGACGCGAGGTCATAATAAACCCGCATGATAATTTGGGGGGATCCTATCACCAGGGAGAGTGGCCATGCAATCAACTGGCCCTTGTGCCCTTCTTAGCTACAAAATAAACAGGACAACAGAAAGAAACTCAACCATACGTACTCTACATTCCTGCCAGTTGAAGCTGGGTACAGCATGGACAGTTTGAGCTTCTTGTCCGGGCCAATGATGTACAGAGAACGCACTGTCAGTGCAGTTTCTGGGTCATCTTTGCTGTCCTCGTCGATCATGTCTAGGAGCACTGCCAACTCCCTCTTCTCATCACCAATGATAGGGTAGGGAAACTCCCCAGGAATGTCAAGACAGTAAGACTTAATGTCCTGAAAAAAAGAAAACAAAAATACAGACGTTTCATCAAAATATATAATAAGTAGACTCAGTTAGGCATGCTTCCATTTATACATTTATGGATCCATGTAAGATCAGCTTTTGTACTTACAAATCTTATATGTACATTTTGAGCGTTTTTTTTCTGCTCTCGAGCTATCCAAGCTTCTTGAAATTGTACAATGGGCTAAGTACTTGAGACATGTGATTGTCAAACCCAGAGTAAAGCTATTGTACTGGACCTCAGTTATTAGTTTCATGTAAATTATATTAAATTTAGTTTTGCATACTGGCCAGAGGCGAAGGGTTTGAGATGAGTTTTTGACTTGTGTCACGGCCATTTAACACTTCAAGACGAGGGAAAGAAAAAGTTGTAAACATGAGAAGAACTGGCCCGAGACCTTGAATTGGTGTGGGAAACCGAACTCGGGAGGCGAGAAGTATAGGTCAGCGCAGAAGCGTGGCTTCGTCAACCCCCTGCAGTGGAATTTAATGTTAAGTTTAATATCATTCATCATAAAGGGCCAAGATTTTATATATAAGATTGAGTATATATAAATGTCAACCTGTGTTAATTTTTAAAAGAGATATTAAACCAATAAGGAGAAAAAGGCCGACTTTAGTTTGGTCAGTCGTCGAAAGAGCCTGCGATTGGTTGGGTGTATAAGGGGGGAGTTTTTAGAGAAAGTGCTGCGAACGCATCGGTTAGGGAGCTTGAAGGGGACTGCAGTGACCGGTACCATGTGTGGTTGTGCCCCAGCCGCGGGTATTTGCGGGAGTCCGCGGATTTGTTGGACTCTCGTGAGTGAGTGAGAGATTTTGGTCAGCGCTTAAAATGGAGGTCTTCAGCGCTGAGAAGGGGTGACATGAGGTGAGTATGGAGCAGCACCGAAATGAAGGGGCGGGGGAAACGGGAAATTCCTGAGAAAACACGCCGACTAGCAGCATCGTCCGGCATGATTCCCACATGCGAAAATCCGGGGACAGAATTCGCCGGGAATCGAACGAGATGTGGCTGTGCCCCCCTCCCCTTTCCCGAGCCTCGGATATTCGCGTGAGTTCGCATCTTGGATTGAGATTTGCTGACTTTGTGGTAGTCACTAGGGTGTTGATGTACCCACAGTTGCCGCGATCGCAGGCGTGGTCGGACGCGAATTTCGGGCGCGTCTATATAGTAAGACATTTTATTTCTCGTCACCAAAGGTGAACGCTCGCGGGACTGACAGATTAAATTCGGGATTTCTAAAGTATCCAAAAACGAAAGAAATTCCGGTGTAACTACCCGTATCACCTGTCATTAAAAAAACTAGAACATTTATCAAACTTATATAAATATTTCTCTCCAAATAACCGAAGAAGGTTACAGACCCTGTCTTCAAACATGCTGCAATGCAGTTTAAGAGTCTGGAAGTCCACTACTTTAAATGTGTGTCTGAAGCTCATCCTTTATTGCTGCAAATGTCCTGCGACAGACCAGTCTTCGTCCGACAACCACTTATTCTTGTTGGGCGAGAGATCGTGTGAACATGAAGGTCGAGGAAGAAAGTGGTCATCCAACAGTCATCGGGCCATTGGGCGACAAGTGCAGTTTACAATCGTAATTTGTCTTGTAGATACAGGATCCCAGACTGGTTCTGAAGATAGGGAATAACAATTGGCTCTAATGCACTTGCGATGTTATGGTTTCTGTTCCACATACCAGATAATTTCCAATTAAAATATAAAGATTTGGCCCAGATATAATTTTCCATGTGGGTTGGAGGCATAAACAGGAATCCATATCCAGTGGCAACCCATACTACTACTCACTGTGCTGGGTCATTGTATGGTGGTACAAAATGCTAGACTCGGTCAAGCATGGACCACGAAGCTGTTAGATATGGGTGCAACAATGCCAGTGCTGTAAGCATAAGGAGGATACTTCGGAGAAGACAATGGCACGTAATTCCTTCGTCTGGACGAGACGTTTCCCCAACCACTCTAGCCGAAGGCTCCTTGACAAGCTGACCCAATACTGCAGTCGGCAACCAACCATATTCATAAACACCCATTGATGAACCAAATGTCTGAACTCCTAAGCTATGGTGTTTGAAGTCTATGTAATGGTTCGTAATCACCATGTGCAGTAGCCAGCTGTCTGTCCTCACACTCTTTGGCGAGATGGAGGGTCGTTGGCTTTCTTCACATTGCTCAGACAGTCTCTTCTCGACCCAGTGATCTAATATCCGCTCCACTATGGTTGCATTTATTCATAAACAGAACCAATTTCACGGTGAGGTAATCTACAATCCTGAAATATCACGATTCTCTCGCTGCCAAATGTGGTAATCCGTTTGCGTGATTGTCATGTCCTCAATGTGGCATGCACAAGCTCGCTTCATCTGTACTCACGGACAACAGGAAGACACAGAGTCACTTTAGTTTAGCAGCTATCTGATGTTCACTTTGAGACGAGTGTCTTGTTACCAAATCTCAGCCTACTGAACTGCTAATATCGCCTACCTTAATTTTCGCAATTTGCGAAGTACGGTACTAATTTACGTCTGTTTCCCGCATGGTTATAATATTTACTCTTAAGGGGGATTGTGGACTTGGAATTATTCTACTTTGTTGTTGTGCAACTTAGCTACGGCGTTCTACGAAGTAGACCTAGCTCCTGACACGAAGGATGCAGTTAAGACTCAAATGGCAAATGACGAGGGGCGTGTTCGTCCCTTACGGAAGAAAGTTATATCTGAGATTGGCAAGATCTGGGACTGATCTGGACCAGATATGAATTAGTGTATATTTGCCTATCCCTGACGCCATATATGGCCAAGTTCAGATCTGGCACAGATACACATTTTTCATATGAAGTCGCTGTGCTCGCTACCTGTGTTATGGAATGATTGGCTGTTGATAACGTCAGTGCTGCCAGCGTTCATTGGTGATGTTTGTGGCAGCGATACTTCGCGTCGATGTTTGCCGAAGCCAGAAACTGTTATTTTCCTGCCAGAACTGTGAATTGGCGAGCCTCCTTGACATCATCTCAGGATTGACACTCTCCAGTACTGCCAACTGCATCTGAGGTTCCCACTGTCGCCGCATTTGAGACCAGCCCCAAGAACATTATGGATGTTTCGTCATTGGTCGAGGGTATTAGGGGGGGGATGTTAGAACTGGTGCCAGGCACGGAAAAAACAGAGATGGCCGGTCGATAGGGATGATTTAAGGTAAGTATTTGTAAATGGGTTTGGGCTGTGTTATTATGCCCGAGTCATGTTAGATTGTAAATGTAGTTATATGGAAATTATGGTAGTTTGTACTCATGAGGAATTAAGGCTGTTCAGCTTATGCTATGACTGCCAGAATTAAGGTGGTTCCGATTCAATTTATGGAATTTTATGTTGTGTATGTTTCCTGTTGGCTAAGCATACGCTGCTTATTTATGTTTTCCTATTTTCTTTCATTTTCTTTTACAGACATCTATATCGCAATAGTTATGTCCAAAACCTATACCCAGTTTTGTGAAATACTAAATATCCCACAAAACATTAAAAAAATTAAAAACAGAAACATGCATGCGCAAGTCATCATTTTGTGGTTTAAAACTGTGTTATTTGTCCTCACATTGTGCTTAACTAGCGACTAAACACACATTAGTCCTCAGACAGTCGACTGAAGTTACAATGCTCCGAATGTTGCCTTTCTCAAAACACATAAGTATGCATTCGTTGTCATTTGGCAGTTTAAAACTGTGGTCTATGTCCTCGGGTACCTCCTACAACAACACTAAACCACCCTCAGGTACAATTAAGTACAGATATACGACGTGTAATAGTAATATTCCTCTGCAGATACATGGACAGTAAGCCACCTGTTTCACTTGTGGTAGCAGGTAGAGTGAAGTGAGAGGCTGTGGTACTCACGGCAACCCAGTCGTTGTGGTCCTTGAGCTTGTCGCAGGAGTGAGCGATGACCTTGACTCCTCTCTTGGCGAACTCGTGGGCGTGCACAGCGATCCTGCCTAGCTCTGTGGTACAGACTGGAGTGAAGTCTGCCGGGTGTGAGAAGAGCACACACCACCTGTCACACACACACACACACATATATACATGTAGGTGACTAGAGATGTAAAGTGAGCACTTGTGATGAACACCCCTAGCTTCCGGCTAGGTAATGTTTAAAACATGATTGTGACCTTGTAATATATATTTTTTGAGTACAGTGAAATCTATAGACTTTGATTGTTACGTAGGTTGATTTGTTGACTTTATCAGATTCAGATATTTATTCATTCAACAGAGCATCTGTTAATGCTATTGAACATGTCAACATAATAAATAAATACAAAACAAAAATCATAGACATTTTTAGGTTACACGTATCAAATATTACTACATACAATTATTTTGACAAATGACATGATAAAAAAAAATAATTAATGTAATAACATCCAAATGTTAAAATCATAACACTGCATGGGTACACTGTACATAAAATTACTTTCATAACATATATTTTTTTTAAAAGGGTTCAGTTCATGTCGAACCATGAGGCTGGTTGTCCTTGCCTCCCTCCACTGTGGGAGTCCTCTCCAGCCACTAACTACTCCAGGCCTTCACCAGCTGCAACACTCACACCTCAACACATCTGAGGCCTGCAAGTGTGCGAGCGGCAAGGACGACTCAAGACGTGTCCTAAACCAACATTTAGGTACCTACATTGCTCACGTGATCAATATTAGACACATATATCGGTCACATGTTCAGTATCAAACACCTGAATTGGTCATATGATCAGTATCAGGTACTTAAATTAATCATGTGATCAGTATCAGGTACCTAAATTTATCATGTGGTCAGTATCAGGTACTTGAATTTGTCACGTTATCAGCATTAGCTACCTAAACTGATCACATTATCAATATTAGGTACCCAAATTGGTCACGCCATCAGTATTAGGTAGTAGGTACCTTAATTGGGCACATCATCAGTATTACGTTCGTCAATATTTGGGGATTTACGGCTGGAATTTACTGAGGTGGAGTAGCACACTAAATCCACATATAGCTGCGTAAATTCGTCTGATCTTGTTTACTTTACTTGCGTTTTATTTCCTATGCTTCGGCTGAGTAATCATTCATTCCAACAGCAAGAAAAAAATTTATATATATATAAAGGCCTGTTAGCCTGTTTGCTAACCTTAATCTGCAACATGTCTTGTAAATATCGTTATTGTTACTTGTAGTGTTGAATTATGTAGTATGTTGTCTGATGATAACACGAAATTCGCAGGTCCTACGAATGATGAGTGTACCCGAGGACCAGCATAGCATCCTGGATCTTCTTATACCGAAGAATGACGTGGAGTAAGGTCCGGAATGAGAAGGGTGAGGGAAACGGACGATTCCGAGAAAACCCGCCGACCAAAGGCACGATTCTCACATGCTAGAATTCGGGGACCGGCCTCGGCGGGAATCGAACCCGGATGGCCTTGGTGGGCGGCGAGTGCTGTAGCTACTGTGCCAAACACAACCCCCTCTGCGGTATTGATACTGTTTGATACAGTGTTCCGACTGAACTACATCGCGAAGAGACAGGTGGTGTATTCTGGCAATGGCACAACCTACCTGCTGTACATGGTCCTGAAGGCTAAAACCGCAGACATCTTACAAACCAATCATATGAATACAAGTCATGCCAGAGTTTCACGTCTGTCAGTCCAATAATGCAGCCCGTCAACGACACAATCTATCAGCTCGTGTTATTGGTGTAAGCTAATTGAAAGCAGTTGAATGCAACCAATAGAAAAAAATCACCCCTTTCAGCTGAGGTGGGTGGCCGAGATTAACATATCGCCTTCCTACATTGTAAATGGTAATAAGAAGGAATGTGTTATGAACGGCGATTTACAATTCATTATTATATCTAAATATCTGCCTAATAGTAAGTAAAATAATGACAGCTACGCTTCCCTACTCTCTTAATGTTATATTGAATTTGACTGTTTTTTTTTTTTTTTTTTTTTTTTTTTTTTTTTTTTTTTTTTTTTTTTTTTTTTTTTTTTTTTTTTTTTTTTTATTTTTTTTTTTTTTTTATTGAATCCTACAAGGAAACTACTGCTACTTTTACTCAAGTTTGCAAGCATTTGCGGCTGTTGTGTGCAGATTATAGGCTTCTAGGTTGTAACCGAGTAATTTTTTCCCGACGTTTCCGAAGTCATTACAGCCTCCATCTTCAGCGTGTAGTCGTCAGAAGGGTCTGTTATTGCTGCCATAACTTCACCCAGAAGACAGAGGCTACAATGTCTTCCGAAACGTCGGGGGAAAATACAACGCGGATACAACCCAGACGCATATAGATCATGTATTATGTAATGTACGAGAAGTGTTAGGCCTACAAGTGCTATGTTATAATAATTTCGATAAAGAGAAAGGAACAGGAATAAAAAACGTCACAATTATCAGTGAACATTTAGTGTGTCAAAACAATGATATTGAAATGTGTGCTGTAAATTAACTGTCCGGCACGCGTTGTTTTAGGTTGGCTACTTCGTTTTGCTCCACCTCACTCGAAATTTTTTATGCAGAAACCTTCGCGGGCGCATACACAACCAATCACCGCCAAAGTTTCATCCCAATAGGATGAATGGTATAAGAACGAATAGAAGACGAATGAACGGACATTTTTATATTAGCAGTACTATGGCGATAGGTAGAACGTCATAGAAGTTGATGTGCGGTAGCGCCATCTAGTGGCGAGTTAATAGTAAAATGGATAGCACATAAACATTTCCCATCAAATAATACATGCATGTGCCCAGTTTCATGGTGATCGGTCAAACGGTGTCGGAGTTTATCGATCTCATATATATGTTCGTGACAGAAACGAGCGGCCCTGGACACGGGAAAGATGGAGCTGTATTGACGTTGGAGAATTCCTGGGGCAGTGTCGTTTATTAGTACCTAGGCAGTAAAGTAGTGATGCGCGCGAACATCAACACCATGTTATAACGCTAAATAATCGGGTCACCGCATACCTTCCAGGGCCACTCGTATTTGTCATGTACAAGACATACACACCAACATCCATATAGGCCTATGTAAATTAACAGCATATTTAAGTCTCGCACAAAACACAGGAAACCTGCCTATGCTAACAAAATATATTGCAGTTTACCATCAAAAAGAAACATGCTCAAGGAGATAAAATGCATTTCTTGAAATTTATTTATGTTGTCAATGCGAGATTAAATAGTAGACTAATAATAAAGGCAGGCAATTAAGCTTAACGTCTCGCCAACAACTAGGTCATTACGGACTAAACTATTCGTTCGGGCAGACAGGAAATAATGTGGAGGAAACTGTAGTGGCCTAAGTTAGGAAACATCATGGCATTCGCCTGGAGTGATTTCTTGGGAGTCACGAACAGCCGATATCAGGATGGCCGAAGTCGGGAATTGAACCTAGTCCTCACAAATGCGAGTCCAATGTAGCAGCGTTGAGGCAGGTGTAGGAGACATCTTTCATGTCACGTCGGCAGTCAAACGGCAAGACAAATCGACGGTTTTTAGAATACATGTATTTATAGGCTAGTAGTGTGACCGAGGGAACGTAATTCGTCCCTTATTTATTATTATATAACTTTTAAAAAATAACTTATATTTATAAACAGAAACCTGAACACAAATCCCATGTTTTCAAATTATGATACCCGCGATTTCGTGCGCTGGGTAATTGGATTCAAATTTCAGAAACAGAAAAGTTTTTTAAAGTGCTAAATGGTGCAAAATGATGTTAAGGATCGTTAACGGCCGATTTAGAGATATATAGAAAAAGAAAACAGTTTCAGTAGTTTTGAAGGGTTCCAGTTCTGCCCTCGCACCTTATTTTCCCGCTAAATGTTTTTGAATATCCTGTTCTGCCCCTCCATACCGGTTTGCTGTACATCCCACCCCGAGCAAAAATTATGGTTTATTTGGCAGAATCTTCCATAAGCGCATGTATGTTAACTGAATATTTTTTTCCCCAACACTTATTTTCTTTTTAAAATTGTTTGGATACCCTCTTCGCCCTTCTACACTGGTTTCATCCTCTTCCCCCCACCAAAACTTGGTCTTTTTTTTGGCAGAAACCTTCGCGGGGCACACACAACTCAGCAAAATTTCATCTTACGAATGAATGGTATATTAACGCATAGAAGACGAGTCAACAAACAGAGTTATAATATTGTTGGGAGGATTGTTTGTTACGGTGCATTGTTTAAATTGTTACTGTGTGTAATGTTAATATCGCGCGTTGCAGTCTTTCATACTAACTTTCATCCCTTATTTAACCGTCTCAGGAATACAGTTTCAAAATACTTTCTTAGTGCTACCCACGTGATATAAGAACTGCTGTGCAAAATGTCATGCTTCTAGACCGACCGATGTTGTGTTATCTGTCAGTCAAGGTTGGAGTTGTATTAAGTGAATTGTTCAAGACAAGAACCCAGTTCTACATCGTTAGTTCAGTTATGAGCTCCACGACTATCATACATGTTTGTTGTTTACAGATAGCCTACTATACAATACGGCGAACCGGATTATATTCTTTCTTTATCGAAGTGTTTGTGGCATGTTTCCAAGTGTGTTACATAAGTGATTGCATAGAAACTGCGCTGAGAAATAGTACATGTTCTGCTTAGATTTATAAAGTAAATACAGATTGCTGGAGCCTTTTCTTAAATTTTTGAGGGAAGGAAGTATTTGATAAATTAAAAAAAATACATTTTGATAAATTGTTTATCTTAGAGGAAAGGAAGTGGGCGGAGTTTGAGTCCGACCGCCCTAACATCAGCGCCAATAAAACACAATATTCTCGGTAACTTGGTGAACTACAGCCAAACAACAAGGGGGTCAAATATCCAGGCGAAGTGTCCAGACCTGTTCTTCTACGGCCGTGGTCTGGACACTTCTGAATAATTTTGACTCGCTTAATGAAGCTCGATCGCTAGTAGGTTGACACAAAACAAATGTAATTCTCCCGTAAGCATTTACAATGAGCTGCATATTTCTAATCTGCGAAGTGTTAAGTGATCATTGGAACCAGACAGGTACGAGGCATAATTTTCTTTCAAATAATTCGTCACACAAAATATCGATGATTGCAACAGCCTCTGAAGTACCAAAATACAACGCATTTCTTATGAATAGGAGGAGTAATTTGCGAAAGTAAATACATTTTAATAACCAAGAATCTGCAAAATACCTATCAATATCAACGCAAACGATGGGTCAACCTACTACTAGTGCTAGCTTCACTAAGCGCACGCCGACAACTATGGCAAAACACAGGAAGTTGCCAGACCTGCTTCTACGACCCTGGTTTAAATGCAGTTATCCAAGGGCACAGAACATCAAGGAATACAGAAGTGAAATAGCCGGTACGACGGGAGACTTTGCAGCAATTTGTTTCAGTACCTCATGAGCACGTCTGTAGTTCTGCTTCGTGGTCAGTGATAGGATGTTTTGAGGTTCTGCCCGCAAATCACAGACGTGTGGTGCCGCAGTAAGCGTGCTCTGATTGGCTCAGTCAAATTGGCGACGTCTCTGCACTAACGTATTCTGCCAGCAGGGATGTTAGACGTACCAGGATCCTGGTACACGTACCAGTTTTCAGGGTGCTGTACCATGTACCAGGACACTTTCGTCCTGGTACGCAAAAGTACCAGGATTTCAGAATTTTGCATTTGATTGTATTAAATCCATTATTAAACAGCATTTTCAACACAACCTTTCCAAACAAAAAATGTGTTTTGGTACGATACTTCTTCTGAATTCAGAGCGTGAATCTGTGCATATAGTTATTGCAAGTTAATGCATCATTCAAGCTTTGGTAGACCGAACATCTGATTTTCTGTTAATTAAGAGTATGCTTTAAACATTTTCAAAAAATTTTTTCTCTTAAAATACTTAAGGCATGTTTTAGTACTTCATAATTTTTCATGCCTGTAAGCACTTGCGAATTTTTTTTTACTATGTACCAGGTTTTCGTTTAAAGTACCAGCTTTTTTGTGGTGTCTGTACCAGGATTTTGGAGTTACCATCTAACACCCCTGTCTGCCAGTAACCAAGGAGTCGACTTGCAGGTGTGCACGTAAGGCATTGAAAGTTGTTGCAAAATTCTTTTCACCAAGAAATCACTGGCTCTATCAGTCACACACGCCAGCAAGATGGCTTCGCCGGCCAGCAACTTGCGGGAAACGCCTACAGCCAATCAGCGTAAGGCGGCTGCCCTGTTATGGTAGAACCACAATGGAGCGACAGAAACTACGGAAACACCCCGACGTGAAATGCAGTATATGTCTGCCTGACAGCGCCGAGGTTTACGTCACGTCAAAACGACAAAAATTGTGGACGCGACGAGAATTATAAATAGAAAATATATTGATTTTATTCGTGTCGCAATTTAGCTATATTCGCAAATGTTGGTGTATTTGGTGATTTGGTAGTAAATTGAGTTTATTTATTTTGCGCGAAATTTTTGTTCGTTGTTAAAAGCAAATCATAACCTTTTTAACAAGCAGACGTGGAATTGTGAATTTATTTCCACTCGTGGGAATGCCAAAGATATATTACAATTAAACGGAAAGTAATAAAATAGTGCTAACTTTAATGACTGTCACACAAGAGGTTAGTATGTAGTGGCAAGGAACAATGTAATGTTTTTTTAGTACTGTATTCCTCGCGCAGCGCGTTCGCATCACGCACTTCGTGTCACTTCTGACGCGCCGTTGAGATTTCACCAAAAATGCCGGCAGCCAGGCCAATAGGAAACCTGTCTTAACATGCAGGAACCAAACATACACGGGGCTGGTTTCAACAGCTTTGGGCAGCCAATAAGTAGGCCGTATCAAATGAACCGCCGCGTTATTTTACGTCTGCGTTTCTATATTGTGGCAGGAACGCAACTGGACTTACGACCGTAAGGGGAGGGGCTGAGGCCACAAAGTGTAACGTGTAAGAATAGACATTCCTTCCGTGTCATTACACAACAGCATTAGTAATAGGGCCAAGGGCAGCAAGACCATTGCTGACGACCTATCTCTATGCGTGATCAAATTGAAGGGCGCCACATTGTATCCCATAACATGCGGATGTCCTATACCAACTTTTTTGGTTGAAAAAAAAATCGTTAACCCCCTCCCCCCCCCCGCCTTTCTAGTACACAATTCCCTATCTTCGCTTGCAATATGTCAACGTTCAGTTTGGTCATGTAACAAAAGAACAGTCTAGTTCTTATATAACGTCTATGGGCTCCTAGCCGGCCAGTTCAACAATGCAATTTCCTTTCCTTGAAACCTTCTCATCGTTACAGCAGATGTACGTCGGGGTGTGTTATCTTGCTGACAAATAATGTACCTACCGTGTAGTTTCTGGGCGGATGGCAGCATGTTCTCCTGCATGGTTTCAATATATTCAATATTTCACAGCACAGAAAAGAGCACTACGCATAATTCAAAATTCATCCCCAACTGACAGCTGTAGAAAAAATTTTAAAATATTGAAAATCCTCCCAGTACCTTGTGTTTACATATATAAAACCATTCTTTATATCCATGGAAACAGAGATAAATATAGTAAAAACAATCATATACATAAGCATAATACTAGAATACGTAACAATTTTCACTTGATTAATGTAAACAAGGCATATACACTTAAAAGTGCACAAAATGTAGGTTTAAGGCGGTTCAATAAACTACCGGGCAACATTAAATCCTTAGAGGGAAAAAAATTTAAACAAAAATTGCATGAATTTTTACTCAGTAAATCTTTCTACACTCTGTCTGAATACATGTCAGTGTAGGCTAATTCTACTGTAAAGTGTAAAAATAAATATATGGTTTAAAGAAGAGAAAGGGAAGGGAAAAAAATGTTATTGTAAATATTTATGTTTATATGTATGTGTATTTTAATGAAACATGTCTTTCTATGTATATATAGATCTTTTATTCTAGTACATATATATGTAAACAATTTGTAAATATTACAAGTCTTTGTGAAGTTATGTAAATCAAACCTTTTCTGTCTTTCTTGCACTAATATTACTAGTGATATTGTTTTCTTGATCTCTGTATTTATATTGTGTTTATATTGTATTGTATTGTACTATTCCTGACGATTTCTATAGCAATGTATTGTTGCTCGACAGAAAGATAAATAAATAAATTTCCTAGAATCCATGGTGCCGTCAACGAATCTCAATATCCCGGCGCCTTCAGCCGACATGCAACCCCAGATCATGATTGACAACCTCCTTGGACCGCTGGTACGAGACAATCTGTGAGAAATTTCTCCGTCACTGTCCTAACCTTCACTCTTCGTGAACTGCAGAGCAGAAATCTCGGTTCATAGTTGAATAGGAGCTTCTCCCAATGTTTCATGGGCCAGTTTATACCCTCCCCGCCCTGCGCCAAATTCTGCGGTTCCTCTTGTTAGTATTACTCAACGATGATTTCTTCAGAGGAACATACACTGTAAAAAAAACTTCCTAAAATGTTTAGGAAGTAATTAACCCAAACGCGGTATGAGACAGTTACCCTACTTCCGCCTTGTAAATATGCAAACTTTTACACTTGCGACAATACAATGGTAACTTCAGTATATATCTGACTATTTTATAAAAAGTTTAGGAGTGCTACCACGGATGTCTGGGGAAAAATTCTGCCATACATACTTTCTTAGCGCTCCTATACGCACGTGTGGTAAATTTACAAACTATTTTTTTAGAGCGTAGGAATAAAGTCAATTTTTTCCTAAGTCGACGAGAAATCGTCGTTGTTGAAAATTTAACCATTGTAAAATCTTCGAATTTCCTCTTTATTTTAGGTGAAGATAACTTGCAATTGGTCTTCGTCACTTTACAAATGTATCTGTCTTCGCGCACAGATGTAGCAGGCCGGCCACAGCGCGGTTTATCCGACAACATAACACCGATGCTATTGTTCTATGAGACTTGCTGTATTTCCTTATACTATATATTTGCAGTTTCGAACACTCCGAAACAGTTTTCCCACATTTACGTGATTAACAAGCACTCGGAATGTGCATACGCCACTCCTGCGAAAGAAAAATATTCCACTAGTGTGTTGCAGTATTCATCTGTCGCGCGAAGTTTAAGCTATCGACTGGCCCGCGTGTGGTCTCATAGTTTCATAGGTACTTTTCTTATTTCGTTGTTAAACATGTGTCACTATCGTACTGTTTTCCTCTGCAATGTGCAACATGAACAAAAAACTATATTTCTATAAATACATTTTTCTTATGTTTTTATACATTTAAAATGATTTTCCCCTTTGCCCAACGCTGCAAAGACCTTGATGCTAAAATAAATATGGTGGTTTATACTTCAGGAATTTTTTTATAACTTAAAGTGTATGGTTTTTTAAATACATGTCTTCAATTTAAAAAAAATCATAACTTGAAAAATAAATAGGATATCCTAATAAACTTTGAACAAGTAAGTGCGTAAAAGTCTACACTATTTTCAAAATATTTATAAACATATTACTACCAAAAATTTACAACCAGAGACATAGTACGTTAAAACAGCTAGAGGTCCTAAACTTTTGTAAGGAACTGTATTTTGTAAGTTACAGATTTTAAGATATAAAAATTTTAACCACAAATGCGTACACACTTATGTACAAAAATACTTAAGGAATCATAAACTGTAATGTTGCTAAGATACATCTTCAGCAGGATCGCACGAAGAACATTTTTTTCGGTGGGGGCCCAAACCTCAAGAGCCAATTTAATTAAATTCACATTTTGATTTTATAGGCTTAGGCTAACGTTATACATGGCACTTGAACAACAGTAACCATGACTTTCTAATACACCAATGAAACATTTCAGGCGATCCCTAATTTGAAAATGTGCAAAGTAAGACTGATTCCCCCCTTACCAATAAAGCGTAGGGTCAGGGGGCCGCCTATCAGGAAAATTTGTATGTTAAGGTACAAAGTGCAACTTAAGAAGTTTCCGCAGGGTGAAGAGGGTCTGAACCCCACTTCACTATTCTATCTAGTACAAGTACAAACATTTAATAGTAAGGGGGGAGGGGAAGCTGAGGACCGCTTCCCCCTCTTTCTCCCCCGGCGTGTGGCTCTGACATTCAGTAACATAACAAGTTGTAATATAAAATATAGTATTTTCTTCAGTATCATATATGTGTCCACTTCGGCTAACACACCACACGCTGCGGCCAGACAAATACCTGGATGCCAGCACACGCGTAGCTCGCACACGCGCCGAAGACAAGATGCCCTCTGCTGTGACCTTGAACCAAGAGGACGTTGCCCCGAGCCTCTGACTAGTCGCTAGGGCGCCTCGTCTGTATTCACAATTATTATTCACCGTCTGTCTTCCTCGGTGGACGCCAGGAGCACAGCGTCCACAAGCCGACGATGAACGCAACAATGAGTGAATGAATACAGGAAGAAAAACTTGAAATAACGAATGAAAGTACTAAATGAACATTAGAAAAAAATGTCATTCGCGATAATATGATTACTTTTGGCGACCTCCTTGTCTAGAATAATGATTAAAAATATTATATATTGTGAACTTAGGCGTTAAACTTTGAATATAGAACACACAATCTGTACACTTTAATTGTTGTTTCTGTAGCCTTGTTCGTTTTACAAAGGCTGAAAACTATAAATCATCTGGAAGGACATACAGAATATTCTTTCAAAATATGAATAGTAAGAATGAAAACGGCACTACTAAATATTTGTGATTTACACCTCTACGAATCTCAGCCCCTCATATCTCATATGTATTTATAAAACGAAGCGTTAGAAATAAACATAATAATAATGAATTTAAGGCTGTAGTTAAACCCTCAACAACAGACATGAAACTAAGCAGGATCCATAAGACAGACCATTGTGTTGTAAATGGGTGATACGCAGGAGAGACCCACAACACGGTATTTCTCCTAGCGAGTCTGATATAACTGTACTATGAAGTACTGCCTGTTGCTATGCGCTATGTCCTACACTAACAAAGCACGTACGCATCTCCGGTTGCCTACACGCAAGGCGCTATAGTGTCGCAAGACGTCAGAGGCAATAAAACCACGTTGTTCATTGTGCCTAGGGTGGATCCAGCTCTAGGTTGGGGGGGGGGGGAGAGGCATGCCTTAAAGTATATATATTGATATCGCAAGTAAGTAACGGGAGTCTAGGGTTCTTCCCCCGGAAAAAATTACATTTTAAGGCGTTTCCTAACAAAAATTTGAATATACGACTTTAAGAATTTGTAATATTGTAAGGGCATACTATGCTTTAAAAGGTTAACGGTGTCCCCTGCCCCTGAATCCGCGCCTGTATTGTGCCATAGTGCTGACACACCCGGTCTCACATTACTTCAATAAAGTTTGGTATTTCTGAACACGCTTATTTATTGCGCATTCCTCACGTTTTAAGCAACAACAACAGCTTTTTTTTTTTGTTTTGTTTTAAATGTACTTCAAATGTCCATTTCACCGTATGTAATATACCGCACTGTAAGTTCGGTGTAAGTTGCTTGTGGCCATTTTACAAACTGGTTTTACCAATTAATTCTCCTCCTACCCACCTACAGTAAAACACAAACTCCCAAAGTATGAAATTATGTCATGTAATGTTGTAGGAAAATAAATTAAGTTAATGTGTCTCAGAGTTGTATGGGTGGGGCCCGGGATTAAACATGTTAATAAAAAATGCAATAGAAGTAAGTCAGTATTGTTCATCAGTAAGAAATGCTGCATATCTCGATAAAAGAAAAACAAGCAACCGATTTACGTAATTTAATTAGATCAACAACATTCACTTCAAATACAAATTTGTGGTTTATTGTGTCGGCGAAACGGAAATTAGAGTGCTGTTACTCCTACATCCTCCCTTATAATAGGTTTTTACAAAGGAAAGCGAACAAGTTACCGCATGTCTTTTCTATTGTAGTAGGACAGAGTTAGCCACGGATTGGTCGAGCAGACTCACTTAGTGGACACTTTGGAACTTTACTAGGTTAGTATTTGAACGCCTCGAGTAGAGTAGTAAGTACGGCCTACCCAGGCTAACCACGTGACTAGTAGAGGAAGCGATCAAGGTGAAATCCTGCCGCATGACTCGCCTCGTCACTGCTGCGGGCTGGTCCAGTAGGTGTGTAGTTACGTAACAAGCCGACCAGAAATAAACCTGCTCCAAACAAGGCTAAAGAGCAGCCAGGTTGTTGGTGCCAGGTTTAGACAACACCAACACAACCGGTCTACTTCCCCCACCCACCCCTCCTCGTCATTGTACTGTGTGCTATGTCGCCCGTCGCCGGCATGTCATTTAGCCTGCAATGTCTTTATCCACTGTGATTTTATTGAGTTTGGTGTATCAGTTGGTTTTAGTGTAGTCGTTAAAACGGAAACATGCAAAATATGACTTTAACAAGCCATTACGCGAAAACTATAAGAGATAAAAAAATTTCATAAGAGCTAAATTTAGTCACATTTTGTGTCTAAAATAAGAAAAAAAAGATATCTGGTACAAATGAAAAATAAAATAACGATGATGAAAATTACGGTAGACCGCACCCTTAAGGAGGAGAGCTAGATGATAAATTTAACTTATCGAATTTCTGCAATAACTTGTGTTTTAAGAATTTTTTTTTGTAAATGTGGCAATGTCGAGGCATGGAAGATATTTGTGATACATTTTGGATTTGTAAACATGCTTGTAAGTTAACCTACAATTGCCTTGCAATGATTCTGCACGAAAAATTAATGGAAGATCCCATTATTATCTATGCAAGGGTTTATCAAGAATATATACTATCCCTTGTCGAAGAGAAAATTTTGATAGTACAACTTGAATGTGTCTCGAAAACTGAAAATGCAAGAAAAATATCTAACACTCCACCTCCGTCACTATCCTCTTGACAAATGATTAAAGTAATCAGAGATATGCCAACTAATCTGTGAATTTCAGGGGTTGGGAACGTGCAAATAACTATTTCTATTTATTTAAAGTATTTATCATTTATTGTACCTATCTACATCCGAGGCCAATAACAGGGAAACACATACAAATACATGTAACTTCACAACTACAAACGTAAGCAAAGCTGCTACACACATGACAGGTACACAAACACATATACACAATACACCTACACAGAAAACACACACAGAACTTGCACAACTCTTCAAACAATATATACTACTACAAATCACCGGACATATACATATCTACTCGCATATGACGTTGACACATAATAAATAAATAAGTGTGTATATATATATATATGTGTGTGTGTGTGTGTGTGTGTGTGTGTGTTTTTCTCAGCTGCGTTAATTAAAAATTATAAGTCATTGTATCTAGGATCTTTTATATATATATATATATATATATATATATATATATATATATATATATATATATATATATATATATATATATTCACTTTTATCTTAAAATCCGATGACTATACTGGGATATTCTCAGGGCTATTTTATTACTTACTTACAGCTGAGCAGCTCAGTTTATTAAGAACGGAATTAACTATAGGCTAAATACAGTATCAGCACCCTTTCGTCTTATATGCAGTAGATTAGTATTATTATTAGTATAATTTAACTACAGATCAGCATTCTAACATGGTTCTAACTATAGTATAGGCGTAGTATCGAATCAGGTACAATAACAATACTTTTTTGAAATGTGATTTGAACCTTTGGGCGTGACCCTTTATATGTTTCCCAACAAGTAATGAAATCTAAATGTGGGTAAAGGCAAATGAGGAAAAAAGGAGGAGGGACGTGCGAGAGACATAATTTGCCCCCTGACCCCCTTGTTGGTACGGGCCTGAAAGTACTACATTTTAGTTGAGGAAGAAGCTAAAAAAATAATAACTTATAACTTGTGAATGTAACAATGTATCAAATAAAATTTCATTACTTTCCTTAATGTTAATTCACATCAAAAATGTAAAATAAATAAATGTTGAATTTTTCTGTGTGAATTTACATCAGGTGTGTCAAACTGGCGGCCTTCGAACGGAAAGAAAAAAGTACAGGGACTAAAAAAGTGCTTATTTGATAGTAAATAGCACTTAGCTGCTCTATTCATGAGTCACGTTGTAGTATGACAATAATATTCGAGCCTTCCAAAGATATTACATACAGGAAATCCACGGTCACAGACGTCCACGGAATTAAGAGCTAGTTGGTCTGGCGCGTTAGCCGTGTTGTAGCATTGTAAGAAAATAATTATTTCATGTATAATATTATTGCCAGTGTTTCCAATGCGTTTATCTACGAAAAGAATACATTTCAAACTGTGTCCTTATTTTTTAAAATGCCGTCCGTTTATTCAAATATGGTCAGCAAGCACCTCAAAAGTGGTAAAATTGACTTTTTGATTTTCTTGTAACTAGAACAATACCAGCCGTGTTCGTAAAGCAAAATGATAATGAGACCTACGTTGTAATTTAACACGTAGGGGCCTTACTAGCTACAAAATAAAGGCCATCGGCTGAAGTTCCATTGAAAAATACTTTCTACGAAAACAGTGAATGATAGAACTCAAGAGGCGAAGCTGTAGAGTCGACTTATCACCTCTCCGTTTCCGTGCCTAAAAAAGTCTAAGGTTCAAATAACTTTTAACAGTCTTCTCTAGGTATGCAGCGTGTGTATATATATATATATATATATATATGTATATATATATATATATGTATATATATATATATGTATGTATGTATGTATGTGTGTGTGTGTGTGTGTGTGTGTGTGTGTGGCACAAAACTGATGGAGCGCGAGAATGCCGGCAGCCGATCAACATTATGTAATGCATACAGCCAGTGATGTTTGGTGAAAATAACTTTATACCAACATGTTTCAACGTTTTATGAGCACAACTGCAGTTCTGCTTCGTGGTCAGTGATTGGATGGTTTTTAACTCTCAGCGTCTCGGAGTTCTGCCCGCCAATCAGAGACGTCTCTACACTAACACATACTGACAATAACCATGAATCAAAGCTGAATATTTGCACTATGGCACTGGAATAAATTGCTGCAGAATTAGTTGCATTGTTTTCACCAGAAACCACTGGCTCTAAAATGCAGTTTAACCTCTACGTACAAACCCCGCATCTGGCGCGCATAGCTCTACTAGTATTCACTGGACTATAAGCGGTGATCACATCATTTTATTTATTAAACTTGTCGTTCAAATTCCAACGCTTATTTATATCATTGCATTTTTCAAATCCGGTTGGAAGATTCCTAGTTACGGCAGTTTGAAAAATCGTCTTTTTAGCTAATTTATAAAGCCTGAAAATCATGTTTCCAATAAGCGATTCTAATTTTCAAACTGATAGAAACATTTGAATTGTACGTTATTTTCGTAGATGTAGCCTACAAATGAAATGCGCGTTTTCTTCAAAAATAAATAGTTACAACTAGCTGCAATGCGTTTCGAGCATAGGAACCTTACGAGCACTGGCGCATTGAAAACAGAACATTTCTTAAACTGCACATGATAGCATTTAGAGTGGCCAATGTGGTTATCTCAATAAAGTTGTGTCCTGACAACAATACTGGCAGCTACAGCTACGTACATACATGACGCATTTGTGAGGATTTGACAAGTTGTCGCACGGTTTCATAACGCCAGCTCGTGAACATGTGTTTACTGAAATATCGTAAGTGAAGAAGAGAATGAAAACAAACGTTTAACTTTAGTACTTATCACTAATTTGATCAATCAGTCGTTGTCTAGAATGAAACAATATTTTGTATTGAATTGAAAATTTTCGGTAGGGCCTACAAAACATCGTTTCACTCTAGGCAAATTCCGATTACCCTAAAATTTTATTTTCTGATAATATGAAGTAAAGGCCAACGCAGGCCTCTCATTTCGCACTTTACGAATTCAGGTGGCATTTCCGGCAGTCTAAAAAAGCAGTTTTCAGCCGTTTTGAGAGACCCGAAAATCATGTTTCTAACAAATGTGCCGAATTTTTAAAATTATAAAACTGTAGTTTCAAGTGTGTGTTATTTTCGTAGATAAATGTAATAGGAATAAGTTAAGCGGTTTCGCGCTAAAAAGAATACGCTTGACATGCGGCAACGCCATCCATGCACCAGTCGAGGACTGCGGATATAGCTTCCTAGATTAATTGATTTTATGTTTGCTTACTTGTAACTGATTTTTAAGAATTAATTTTGAAATTCAGAGCCAGTAGTGACAATAAGTATTATTTAACAGATTTTTTTTAAATGTAAGAGGGCGTGGTACATAATTCAACGCTAAAAGCATTAATCTATAACTGTAGGTTTCTTGAAGCCAATTTGCGGGAATTAAACAATTACAATCCTAGATAATAGTTTTAGCCAACGTTTTAAATAAAATTGTTTCCAGTGTTACGAACTTCTGAGGCACAATCTCTGACGCCGGAACCTTGTGCATTTAACTGCGGCGCAAGATATCACGCGTAACGAGTTTGTAAATTTGGATTAATATTTACTGTTAAAGTTGGCAAATACCATTATCGAGGATTGTCACTGAGTATTTTATCCACATTGGCTTCTAAAAAAACGTAGAAATCAATTGACGTTTTCAGCGTTTATTTATCTACCACGCACTCTTTAAGTGAGCTGTTATCTACATTTATTGTTGATACCTACTGAAACAGTGAAGCTATATAAACAAATTTGATATTAAAATGATTGTTAACACATTCTCTATTTCCTACCTAGCATTCTTCTTAAATAATTAACTGAGTATTTATGCTATGGAGAAATGTAATTAAAAACCAATTTTAAGGAAGTGTCCCCTGGTTGATACTGAATCTTTGGCTCAGGCCGAGAGAGTGCAGCGTACTCACGAGTCTCCGAGCCAGTCGTAGAACTGGATTGGTCCCTGCGTGGTCTCCGCCTTGAAGTTGGGTATAGTAGCTCCGAGCCTCATGTCTGCACCTGTCGCTGCTTGAACGTCTCGTACGGTTGAGGCGGGAACTGCAACCAAATACACTAGAGGATAATACCGGACACGGAGGCGTTTTTCTGGCGAAAACTGATAACAGCGCTCCATGCGGACCAGTGTGCAAAATTGTTTGTTTACATGGGCGGGAATGAGCTTTTGTGAGTTTTTCGATGGTAAAAATTTACGTTTTGTGTCATCGTTACTTGAAACATTTATGTTTATTGCGTGATGGAAAGAA